>JANDJT010000228.1:25287187-25307215 GCA_024331685.1 Stegophilus panzeri
TATATATGTGTGTGTGTATAACTGAACAAAATAGTATTCGTTTTTTAATAAAAAGGGAATACTATCATTCTTAGAAACAGATTTCTGGATGTGACTGTATATGAATTAAATTATTATATAAAATGTTCTTATAATATAATAATAATACAGTATAATATAATAGAAAATTAATATAAAATTCCACTTTAATTTGTGGTTTTCCTCTTTTTCCTGAAAGATTTGTATGGTCACTTAAACAGTCCAGAAATGACCGTGTACTCTAAAGTTAGGCATTTTGTTTGTGGCATTAAGGCATAATGTGTGTATCTATATACATGCATACACACATTCATACACACACACACTCCAGCAGGAAGAGAGTGGGTGTTTGGGAGCAGCTGCATAGGAGAGACATTGAATTTGGTTTCCTCCAAATGAACACACACGAAAAACACATACGGTACGTATATAAATGTATAGGAGCAGCCTCAAACATATTCACATGCTCACCTACATCTCAGTCTCTAATCTTAGTCTGTATGTATCTAATCTAAGTTACAAGAGCAAGACAATTGCAGGAAGAGTCATGAAGCAGTCTTACAACACAATCATATGGGCTGAAGAACAATAACGTCTATAATAATATACTAGTAATATACCATAAACAACAGTAATACAGGCCATGGATCACCTCAGCAGGTAACAATAGCTGTAAAGAGAAAACACAGTGATAGGCGTATACACACAGGCTCTCGGAGGGAATGTGCTGAGTGTGTTTCAGGGAAGGAAATGCATTGAAGAGCTCTATAGATGGACCAACTGTGTTTGGAAATGAGTAGGTTAATAAAACAGCAGTCTAAACGCTTACAATCAGGAGCGTACACTCAAATTAAAACCAAAACAAGACTTAAAATGTGTTATTAATCTGAATAATGTAGGGTTTTTTTGTTTACGTACAAAGTACACTATATACAGTATATAGGTGTATATATACAGTGCTGTGAAAAAGTATTTCTGATTTCTTCTGTTTTTTGTGTATATCTCATACTAAATAGTTTTAGATCTTCAAACAAAATACAGCATAATAACAAAGGCAACCTGAGTAAACACACAATACAGTTTTTATTTTTTTATTGAAGCAAAAAAATGATCCAACACCTATCACTAATGTGAAAAACTAATTGCCCCCTTAAACTTAAAATCTGGTTGTGCCTCCTTTGGCAGCAATAACCGAAGTCAACCAATCCCGGTCTTCATTGTAAATCCATTATCTAAATAATTTTACACCACAAAAATGACAAATGATGTAGAAATTGTAATAAGCTTACAATTACAAAATGTAATAAGCTTTTTTTCGAAATTGAGCTCCCGATGGTTTTTGTCATTTCATTTTGCAACTCAACTAACTATCTTGATTGTTAATGCCGGTAATACTTCTTATGACGCCTAATGGATTACCGGCCCTGGGATGAGTAGTTTCTGTGCTCTTGGAGGTTTTTTGGAAGGTCGGCCACTTCTGGGAAGGGTCACTACTGTGCTGAGTTTTTCCATTTAGAGATAACGGCTCTCACTACGGTTCTTTGGAGTCCCAGAGCCTTTGAAATAACTTTGTAACCCTTCCCAGACTGAAGTATTTCAATCACCTTCTTCCTCATCATTTCTGGAATTGGATAACATTTTTGCTTCAATAAATAACATTATCATTTACAAACTGTAAATCTTTGTGTTTACTCAGGTTGCCTTTGTTTCATCTTAGATTTAGTTTTAATTTCTGAAACAATTTAGTATACACAAAAACAGAAGAAACCAGGATGGGGCAAATACATTTTCATAGCACTGTATGTATATAGGTAGGTTTTACTAATAAACTGGATGTTGGGTTACTTGATAAAGTGTTCTTATACTGTATATTCTAAACACTCATCAGCCCCTTTATTATGAAACAGTACTAATACTGGGTAGGACCCCTCTCTTAGCTCTAATACTTCATGGCATATTTTCCACAAGTTGTTGGAAACATTTCTTTGGGATTCAGGTCCATGTTAAAATGATCTTTTGGATTCAGATCTAGTGACTGGTGAGGTTATTGAAGTGCACTGAAACCATTGTCGTGTTTGAGATGAACTGTTACTTGTGATATGGATTAGTAATAATATTAGTCATCACACCATTACACCACTACCAGCACCAGGCAATGTATTTGGAATCTACCACAGCAAACCAGTACGGTCAATCTCCTCTGCCCGCTCTCATCAATAAAGTGTTCCCACCCACAGGACTGCCGCTTACTGGAAGTTTTTCGTTTTTCCGCACCATTCTGTATCTAGACCAATGGTCACCAACCCTCCTTTAGATCTACCTTCCTGCAGGTTTCATCTCCAACCAAAATCTAGCACACCTGTTTTAGTTCATCAAGAGCTTCTTAAGGCAATGATTAGATGACCAGGCTGGCACGATTATGATTGGAGCTAAAGTTTTCAGGAAGGTAGATCTCCAGGAACACGGTTGGTGACCACTGCTCTACAGTCAAGAGTTGTTCATGAAAATCCCAGGAGATCAGCAGTTACAAAAATATTCAATCCATTCAATCATTTTGTCACCAACCACCATGCCACATCTATTTACTTAGTGGGTTTTTTTTTTTTCTTCATGATAATGTATAAGGCACACTCATATGGCTAAATCTGCCATGTATATCCATGGCACTCTGGGAAAACCTTTTGGATGTCACTGTGGCTAAATTGTGGAAATAAACAAAACAGTATGAAAAAGTCACAGTTAGTCTCTCTATAATATACGTTGATATTTCTACTTTAAGAATACATAAATATACAGTAATTTGCCAAAATGATGTAAAATTGTTTCTATTTCAGTTGTTTTCTAACCTTGCCTTCCTGTCTTCCTGCTAAGACCATGTTGGGTAAGGAGCCAGTTTAGCAAATGCAGAAGACGACCCCGCAGAAAAATCACTAACATGTACATGGATAATATTTTGTCAAGTTGACATGCTTAACCTTACTTTTACTAGTGCAGCTAGGCCAACATTATATCAACCTGTTTAGAAAAGTACTTATGAGCACTGATGCTGGGAAAAGTTATGTTGAAGCTCTGAGTACACACTAACTACATTAGCTATATGAATATGTATACAAAGCTGAGCAAAATTCCCATCCATTCATTCATTCATCCATTCATTCATTCATCAAATGTTCATTTGCTAGTGGTTATCAGTGGCGTGACTCAGAAAGTGTATCACAACTGAAACCACACTGCTAACTGCCAATAAGCGTTAAAAACTCAGAATGACTTCCTCTCTCTCTCTCTCTCTCTCTCTGATGTCTGATCTACAGATGCTACATGTCTGAACTGTTTATAGCAGAAGCACAGCTCACCACTGCCCTCACACAGAGATGGAGAAATACGCACGAATCAGATAAAGGAGAACCTTTAGTACCAAGCTATTTTTTCCCCCTGACCTCAAAAAACATCCGGTGAGATCTGCTGGTCTGACATCTTGCAAATGGAAAAGTTAGAGGTGAGTGTGTGACCGCACGTGGCAAAGTTTGAAGAGCACATCACACACACAAACACACACCTCTGCGTTCTCTGTTGTGGTCGGCTTCGCTTAAGTTTCCATTACGCCATAACGACATTTGGCCAAAAGGCTTTACTTTGCAGGTGATCGCTTCGATCTGATTGGCCAGTTGCCTGCTTGATGACCAATTGCCTAATTTCTTATTTTCCCAATTTGTACTTTATTTACGAACCAGTATACGTGATCAGACTCCTACACTCATTTCTCACGTTATCATAATATCTACCCACAGGAAGTATTGATTCTGGCAGCTTTTTCTCCCTTTACTCCTCATATGTCATGACGGAGTATATGTACACCTGCAAACCGATAAACCTATATAAGAACTTTGAAAGACTCAGCATCTGGTGTATTTTTGGTAATGTGTGTATGTATACTGGGCTGCTGGGTCTATGAGAAATGAGCAAGAGTGTGAGTTCTGTGGTAAGCCGCTGACAGAAATAGCTGATGTACATTTGTTCACATGTGCACACACACACATGTACTGGCCCAGCTCTCATGTCTGATGTGGGTGAGAATTAGAGAGAGTTGGTGGAAATTCTGTTGTTTGAAACTAAATGCGTAGAACGAGTACACCCCCTCATCATACACACTTTCCGAACATGTTCTCATGATGAATCGAATTTCCCTAATCATACATTGAACTGATAGCATGATCCTACTATGTTAATGTTTGTATGTTAACACTGTATGAATTTCAGCCTTATTTTGCAGACAAATATTGCACGTTGTAAAAGAATCCTTCAACTGCGATGTGCTCACCGGCGGCCGGTTTAGTGTCGCTGCGACCAAAAAGAGCTCACGACAACGTTCTGGTAGTGTCTGAAATTTTGTAATCAAAATCTCAGAGTGTGACCAAATGCTACGACGTTTGTCGAAAATCCACCGATATGAAAATGGCAAAGGATTACACAGAGCTTTTGGGACAGCTATAGATACCATAGTGGCAATGGTGAAATGTAAACGAAACATGCTAACAGCCAGAAAAGCCCTATTACCTTAAGCTTGTGCTGAAGAATGCTTTTTTATTTTATTTTAAAAAGCCCATTTTTTTTATTGATGGTATAAGCAGAACGCAGTAATTTTATTCAATCACAGGTCTATCCTTAGAGGATCTTCATCATATAATCTAACATGGTCAACACATGGTATCTCACAATCTGGTATGGAACTCAACCAAGATTTTATTGGAATCACTGGTCACTAAATATTCATCCCAACATAACGATACAGCAACTAATCCAAGACTGTTGTTTAAATTATACCTCAATATTACATATAGCAAATTCTACATGCAACCAAGTGCCTAATAATACCAACAATACACAGGTGGATGGATGGATGGATTGATGGATGGATGGAAAGAAAGAAATACATACAGACAGACACGTCCCCATTGGTAGTGTTGCCACCTCACAGTTCCAGGATCCCCGATTCAGTCCTGAGGTCAGGTTTGTGTCTGCGAGAAGTTCTGCAAGTTCTCTCAGTGTCCTCATGGGTTTTCTCTGGATTCCTCCTTATCATAATGTTTAGATTGGGTTTAGCTCTGCTAAGTTTCCCCTAGTTGTGCATAGTTGTGTGAATCATGGCATTCTAGGTCCATCATCTTTGTCCATCATCCAGCTGATGATATAAGTCCATGACCTAATAAACCAGTATCAGGATGTATTTATTGATAGAGACATCAAAGCACTTCTGTAAGTTGCTCTGGATAAGGGCGTTTGTCAAATGCCATAAAATGTAAATGTAAATGAATGCGTGTGTATAGCACGCTATATTAAACTAGTGTTCTGTTCAGGCTGATCCACTTTTTTGAAAAGTCTGACTCCGTTGGCTGGTTGTTTTGATGTAGACTATTGGCGCCTATTCATCATAGAAGATGTGAAGAAGGTAGGAAGGTTGTAGTAGACAGTAATATGTAAGGTTCTCTAAACACATACAACACATGAATTAGTAAAGTAGCATCTACTCCATAGCTAATTTATTACTTGCTTAAAGGGTTCTATATACTTATTTACTAGTGCCATGTCGACGATATATTTACAGACTACATGGATGTTTTTCAGTACACTAATTTACTATTTAAGTATGAGTTACTCTTTATTAAAGGTCTAGTCAATGATTTTGGTTTTGAAACTTCAAAGTTAAACAAATGCAACCTCTTCTTCCTTCATAGTGTTCCTTCCATAGATACACAGCCTAGGCTAAAACGTTACAAGAAGGTGAGCTTTCCAAATGGAAAAAGACACCTCTTATGTCTCTTTGTCATGATTGGTTGGATGTTGGTGGTCCTTTTTTTTTCTTGCTTACATGCATGTGTAGTAGTTCAGCAGGGTTTTTTTCTGAATAAGTGGATAGTGTGAACCTAAACTATATATACCACAGACTAATTTTAAGCTTGTGTGATACCTACAATGCACAGTAAGGGGTGGTAGCACCTACACAATATGGCCATAAGTTTGTGGACACCTGACCATCACACCCATATGTGGTTCTTCCCTAAACTGTTGCCACAAAGTTGGAAGCACATGATTGTCTAGAATGTCTTTGTATGTTGTAGTATTATAATTTCCCTTCAGTGGAACTGAGAGGCCCAAAAATGTTCCAGCATGACGATGCCCCTGTGTACAAAGTGAACTCCATGAAGACATGGTTTGCGTTTGAGTAGAAGAACTCAAGTTTCCTGCACAGAGCCCTAACAGCAACCCAACTGAACATCTTTGGGATGAACTGGAACACCGAATGCACCCCAGGCCTCCTCACTCGATACTCAACTAGCACACTCAAATATGAGTGTGATGGTCAGGTGTCCACAAACATTTGTATGCATGAAAATTGCTGAATATCTGATTTGTACTTTGGTGCAACATGATTAGCCACATAATGACATTACTGTATTAGAGTCATAGTTGCGTTATGTTCCCTAAAGGGGTTTGGTTGAAATTCCTACAGCACTAAAGTTATTTAAATCATCATAACCTGGATATTATTCAACTCGGCATGAATTCAATTCTATTCTATTTTATTTATATAGCACTTTTATCAATGGTCACAAAGCAACTTTACCGGTATTTGGATTTACAGTAAATATAGATTTAGATTTCTGCCTAATGAGTCGCATTGACGTCCCATCCAGGGCATATTCCCACCTCACACCGAGCATGCCCGCAATAGGCTCTGGACCCACCGTCACCCCGATGAGTAAAAAACAGTTAATGAAGATGTATGACTAAATGAATAAATAAATCACATAGAAGTAGCAAACCTCTCCAAGATGTGAATTTAGGTCAGAGTTGAGCCTCTGTGATGTTCCGTTTATAAGTATTGAATGTGAATAAATATGTTGTAGCTTTGTTATAAGATGTTCTGAGTGGGCCTTCTGTAATTTAAATTTGAGTAAAATAGACTCTGATATCATGTCCCACTTTATCTGTGTCTGTAGTTGCTGTCGCCAGGCGTTGGCCTCCTGGTGATAGTCTCCGTGGCGACAGTCTCCAGGCCTTGGTCCCCACGGGGACGGGCACCCTGTCACGCTGGCACAGTGGCATCATTCTAAAATGGGTATTAGGCATTTCCTGCTGGGGCCGTTGGTGGGTGGAAGTGTGTGTGTGTGCGAGTGTGTGTGTTGGGGTGGAACGCACCTGGCTTGCGCAGCTGTGGGTCCCCTAGCAGGGGGGAAAGGGAGGAGGCGAATGAGGCTCAGCACTGTTACACTCGACGAGTGTGTGTATGTGTGTGTTTCGTTAACTTGGCTATAATCCTCCTAACGTGTTGTTTTTTTTTTATATAGATTACTAACAGGTGCATGTCAGCCCAAATGCTTCTGAAGACATTTTCAGGAAATCATCTACATCAGGTTCTTTAAAAGGAGACTTGGGAGTTACTAAAGAGGCAATCTGGCCTAAAACTAATGTTTAGTGTTTTATATATCTGCTTCGGTAGCATTCTGTAGCGCAGTATTCTATTGCATGTCTCAGATTCAGCTTCTTTATTTTGGCTAAATGTAACATTTGGTTTGTTACATTATTGTTTATTAATTAAATGTATTCTGCTGCAAACACTGGCTCGGTTGAACTCCTTCAGAGCTCATATTATTATTCACTTATTTATCTTAAAGAATATTATTTAGTAACTACTATGAATTATTCAGTAACTACAGTGTATTGGGTGTATGCAGTTCAGTGAGCAATGTAAATCTGGAAGTTGAGGGGTTATTTTTGGTCAAAGACTTGCTCATTAACACATCTTTTCAAACCAAATCATATAAGATTTAAATTTGAATTCTCCTTGCTTTTCTCAGTGCCACAGCTCTTCTTCCATGCACTGCACCTTGAACAATACCTTCAACAGGATATTAATCTGCAGTTATGAAGTAAGCGGAGTGTTAATCACTCATCTGAGTGGTCATTTCTGTCACTCAGGCCATTCATTCTATATGTTTATTTTCAGCCTGTTAGCAGTATTTAAACCAATTATAAGTCTTAAAAATGAAATATCTGAAAATACAAAATCTCCACCCCAAAGACACATGATCTGGAGGATCTTTTTTTTTCAGTAATCAAATTGCAAAACTTTACTTCAGAGACTACTGCATTACCAGTTTAAGCAGGAACGCTCCCCTGCATTCCCCCACCTACAGTATAATCTGAAATATAAATGAAAGGCATAAATGGCATAAAGTTGTTAATAATAAATAGAAGTTAATGTAATGAAGTTTTACAGATATTGCTTTATAGAGAAATGTATTCATTTCAAAAGTTAAATTGTAACTTTTAATTGTAAATTGTACTACTTCACTCAAGGCAGTTGTTTTTGTTGTGTTTTTGATCATTTCAGCAAAAGGTGTTCCATCCATCCATTTTCATTACCGCTTATCCTACACAGGGTCACAGGAGAGCCTGGAGCATATCCTAATGAACTCAGGGCACAAGGAGGGGTGCCAGCCCATCACAGGGCACATTCACACACACATTCACACACTACAGACAATTTGGAAATGCCAATCAGCCTACAACACATGTCTTTTGGATAGGGGGAAGAAACCAGAGTGCCCGGAGGAAACACCTGAAGCAGGGAGAGAACATGCATCAAGAAAATCAGACCTTATCTCACCGAACAGGCTACACAGCTACTAGTCCAGGCTCTTGTTATCTCAAAACTGGACTACTGCAACGCACTACTCTCGGGCCTCCCAGCCAGCTCCATCAAACCCCTTCAGATGATTCAGAATGCAGCAGCACGCCTCGTCTTCAACCAGCCCAAAAGAACCCATCTCACACCCCTCTTCATCTCCCTCCACTGGCTTCCTGTAGCCGCCTGTATCAAATTCAAGGCCTTGATGCTCATGTACAAGACCTTGTCTGGATCAGCACCCCCTTACCTCAAGTCTCTCCTGAAGGCTTACGTTCCCTCACGCAATCTGCGATCGATTCACAACCGACGCTTAATAGTTCCTACTCAGCGTGGCTCAAGGTCCCTTTCCAGAACCTTCACACTATCTGTTCCTCAGTGGTGGAATGAACTTCCAACCTCAATCCGGAACGCAGAATCTCTCACCATCTTCAAAAAACAGCTAAAGACCCACCTCTTCCGTGAGCAAGTAACTAACCCCTAAAATGCCAACCCCACATTATTATTTTTTTTAATAATAATTACTCCGGCGCTTACACATCTACTTTGCGCACTTTGCTTCTTCTAGAACTCAATTATAAATCTTGCATGGTAGCACTACTTGTATTCCGCTTGATATATCGCTTTGCTTGTATTTCCTCATTTGTAAGTCGCTTTGGATAAAAGCATCTGCTAAAAGCATCTGCGGGATTTGAACCTCCATCCTCAGAGGCGCGAGGCAAACGTGCTAACAACTAACTTGTACTGCGGATATTCCACGACATTAAATGTAACTGTAAACTGATAAAACCTACAACGTGCCATTCTTTATTCAGAGAGATATATTGTAATCATTGGCAAATTGTTGTGGTATAACAGGAAGAAAACACTCCAGGATGTGCAGTTATTGGAAAATACTCGTCTTCTGAGTGATAACAGTAACTCCGCTTCTTGTCAGGCTGCATCACACCTTTCCGTCATTTCTGTTAGCACCCCAAAGTTCATTATTTTCCTATAACAACAACTCCTAAGGTGTCTTGTTCATTTTATACCACAGCAATTTGGCAACAATTAAATTTTTTTAAACTTATTATTGTCTGACTCTGCATGGTTTTTAACCATTTCAATTCAAAGTGGACATTGTCCCAAAGCAGCTTTCAAGAAATATATCAATTCAGGATATAAATGTATAAATTTATCCATAATGAGCAAGCCAGAGGTGACGATGGAAAGGAAAAACTCCCTAAGACGATACGAGGAAGAAACCTTGAGAGGAACCAGACTCAGAAGGGAACCCATCCGCATCCGGGTAACAACGGATAGTGTGATTATAAATAATGTTTATACTACATGGTCAAAAAGTGCAACTGTGTAACCAGGAAATTCATTACAGTTTTCACATGAAGTCTGTTTTGTTGAAGTTATCCAATGTTCACTGATGGAAACTTGAGTGCAAAACTATTCGTAGCAATTTCAGTCCTAAAGCTATCATAGCAATTGTAATCCTAAGCCATCGTAGCAATCGTAACTGTTCTTATCAATTGCAGTCCAAAGCCATCTTTATGGTTTTTAAGTGGTACCATCCTCAATAATCTCAATGATTTTCAGGTGGTACATGTGGGGCCACCCTTAGCAACAGTGAGTTGTTTCCAGGTGATGAGAACTCCAACCAGAAGTAAGGCATCTGGACGGATAAGGCAGGTTTCGAGAGCAGAAAGGGTCAAGATCACAAGTTTAATTTCACATTTAATATTGTGGAACGTCCTCAAGACAAGGTCGTTCCTATTAGCGCTTACAGTTTATAGCATCTTTAAACAGTTATTCTTTCACCATCCACTCGTTTACAATTGTCCTTGAAGTTATTAAGACAAAATAAACCCAGCTTGTCATGTTACCGAGAAACCAGAAACCAGAAAGTCCTCTGTTCTGAAGACTTTCCTATGGTGGAAACTGCTCCAATTGACTGTTATAAAGCACTCACACTGCAAACTCCTTCCGTAAATGTTAAATAAATCTTTGCTTATAAATACATTTTACATTTCACTTCACTGTATTTTCATTGTTAATAGCAATAAAAAGTTTTAAAATGCTTTTTTTTTTTTCATTGTAGATTATGTAGATTATGTGCCATACAAGTCACTGTAAATGAGCTGTTACTATAGCAACGATACCATATTAAAATGAGCACATTAATATAAACCTGTGATTTGAATTACAGCTGGAACTACTGTCAGAGCTGCTGTTGTAGGCAATTACTCAACACCTTCTGACCAGTCAGAATCGATCGAGCATTCAGCAGTGCTGTGGTATGATTTTATCTTATAATATACTGATTTTATATTCTAACATGTCAGTATTATAATGTTCATCAGGAGGACGAGGAGGGAACCTGAGACTGTAGAATTTGAATTCTAGACATCTAGAATCCTGTGCTATTTTGTCTGACTTCTATGGGAGCTGATTCTTCGAGCACATCCCGCTGACTGCTATTATCAGAGCAGATGTTCTTATCTTAACACGTTAGCCTACACTTTCCCTCATCAGCCCCGCTAGCTCAGAGTCAATTGCCCTGCTGGGAGCTTGAAAAAAAAAAGTCTCCCACTACCACATGGCTGCCTATTCAAGCCCTCGGCGGATTAGTTAAACGTATTCGACTGTGAGTGCACATGTGCGCAGTGTTGAACATGGGTATAATCGCAGTATTCGCTTGCCCCGTGTGTAATTACTTATCTGCAATTATTGCGTCTCAGTACACAGTTCCTTCCACTGTGCCATCTTTTTTTTTTCCTAAATGCTACACAGCTATTGCTATATCTGAATTAACCAGCTGAATCCTTATTTTGTGGAATTGGGATTTTGACCTTTTGACATATATTTGTGTTTTCGTGTGTGTGTGTGTGTGCGTGTGCAGTTCCCAGCTGTCTCTATAGAGGGAGCTTTGTATCCGAAAGTCTGGAGTTGTCTGGAAAACTGCTGCCTCAGGGATGTGTGTGTGTGTTTTTGTGCGTTTGTGTGTGTGTGTGTGTGTGTGTGTGTGTGTGCGTGTGTGAAATTCAGCTATACAATCCTATACAGTTCACAACCTCCTCCTCCTCCTTTCCATCACCACACCAAGCTCTCATTTCATACATGGGCGAACACTCAACGAAACATCCTCGGGGGCGCAGCACATGACTGGGTCACAGGTCGAAGGTCAGGCCTGACTGTCAGCTTGTCACGTGTCCCTGCTGATTTTATTTGTGTAGTAGTGTTTTACTGGTTTATCGGTAAAAGGTTAAGCACTATCAAATCTCAGACAGTAGAGAGAAGCATGTTTCGCTGGCCATGCTTACACACTCCTCACCAGCGAACCACATCCAAATGTTCTGGATTAACTGGGATTGTTTAGGGGAAGGCCTGAGAGCATCCAGGGTCAGATCCAAGGCTGAAGCTGCGCTATCTAGTTCATTTTTGGCTCAGCCACCTTGAAAGGGTTTATTTCTGGAACTCAGTCACGTTGGCTGAGTGAGAGTGAATTCTTCATTAAGAGTAATGATATTAATGAGGCGCTTCTTGCTCTGGAACTCGTTCATTTGGCTCAAGCTCTCTCATCCATTCATTTGGTGGCTAAAAAAAGAAGCATAGCGTGTCAGAACAAACAAGCTGAGCTTTTCCCTGAACTCAAGGAATGGCCCGAAGTCAGAGAAAGAGAGAGAGAGATGTTGAAGGAGTAGAAATTTAGAAAGAGTGCAGTTTTTTAGTCAGTACATTAACAGCCATACAAGAAAATGTAAAAACCAATTCACAACTTGGAATACAAAAGTGTAAACGAAGATATTAAATTTTTTTTTTGTTTTCAAAATACATTTTTGTGTTCCATTACTTAATAGATATAGTTGTTTAGCTGTCATCTATAGCTATTATCTAACACAAAACAAAAACAAGAACTGACAAAACAAGATAACCTGTCCTGCACTACAGGCCTCATTTCGTAAAGTTCTATGTAAATATTTTCATATATCAAACCAAACAAAAGCTTGCGTCCAGAATGACAAAAGTTTGAGTAATGCTGATTTTCTTCATTCTCTTCTTTTCTTTGTCTTAACTTACTAGATGTGTTTTTTGGATTGCTTTCTTTCAAGTCAATAATAGGAAATGACTGACTTTCACAAAAACATTATCGTTATAGTACTTGGATGTAAGTGAAATAAGTAAGTGATTTCAACTTGACAGCATAGTCTGTATATAAAATCTGCATATAAAATATAAAGCTCACACAAATTACACAATTTTGAGCTGATCGATTGAGGTTTACATTAATGAATCTCCTTACATGTAAATTTATACAAACTCAGGAGCTCACATCAGATACAAATGTTTTTATCCAGATTAACTGGATTTGAACGCTCCTGAATGATCCAGCTACGCCGCAATTAAAGACAAATGAAAATATCTGTGTCAAATGTATCTAGTTTTTCTTATTTTTAGATTACAATGAACCAAATATAAGATTATTCAACCTTTTCAATCGGTGTAAATTGTCCTTTCAGAAGCTACATAAGATAGAGTTGTAATCGAAATGATTCAACCCCCACTGCAAATCAGGTTTATTGTCAAAATGTACAGACTTTCCGCTATTTGCGATGAACAAATCAAATAAAAGCAAATGAAAAAGTTCAACACAACGAATGCTTCAATTGGTTTCCCCAAATTCAACCGAACATGAAACTTATAATGACTTCTCCAGTCTCAAAATTATTCAGCCCCCTGAATAGAATCCCTCAAAACAGCACAAATATGCAAAACAGGTGTTGTCTCAAGCACACCTGATGCAGCTAATCAAGGGCTTCTAATCAAGGTGTGCTTGAGCTGGAACACATGAAATACCTAAACTGGCTAGGAGTTTGTTGAGTGTTACCTTCTTGAGCATCAGTGAACGTTTGCACCTTTTGTAATAGTCGTGTACGAGTCCATCAGTCGTCCTCAGTGTGAAAAGATTGGATCTCAACATCATATAGCCGCTGTTGGAAAGGGCTCAAATATGTAGAAGATGCTGGAAAAGTAAAGAATGTGCAGGACCTGAAGAACAGTGGACAGTTTAACTGCTCAGGACAAACAAGAGACTCATGAACAACGATCACAAAACATAAACACAGTCGTTGATCATCCAGGTAACGACACACAGTATTAAGAATCAAGCATATGTAAACTTTTGAACTGGTTCATGTGTGTAAATTCAGTTATTACTGTGTCTTGTGAACTATATGTAAACATCTGTTATGTGAAATAGCCATTTTTATAATCCTGCTATTTTTACTTATTTTTAATTATTAACATTTTACTGATTCTATAAGGTGTATGTAAACTGTAAATTTAACTATATTCAAAATATATTTCACTTTCTTTCTTTCTTTTTTTTGCCATGTATGTGAACATGTCCAGGCGTATATTTATGAAAGTGATGTACAATCAGAGACAAAACAATTATATACTGATTTGGGAATATTAGATTTGCTGCTTACGTTAAATGTCATATTCTGATGGGAAAATGGCTAGTGACAAATAATCTTGCCTCAGTAAGGATCCAGGTGAGAAATTTAAGGCAGCCATTGAATTCAAGTAGAGAGAAAGAAAGACAAAACAGGGGGAAAGACCTGACTAAGATACACTCGTGCATTCTGGAGAGAAGAGTAAAATTCACCTACACATTTTTAACACCAACACCTCCTGGGCTCACCTTAAAGGCAAGAACTGACCCATGTTTTAACTAGTTTTGGAGCTGATTACGCAATTGATTTTCTAATGAATGCTGTAAAAAACAACAACAACAACAACAACAATAACAAAAAAAACAAATGTGGGTGATTTCACAAGCAATTCGTACCCAGCATGCTTGCTTCATTCATATAGAGGTCTGTCGCATTTACCGTGGTTGAGTAAGTTTTTCTCACTCTGGTTTAAACAACTCTCTCTTCCCTTATCAGGAAAACCCTGCTACCCATCAAGCCACGCTAGACTGTAACTTGTATCTGTTCATCCATGCATAGAGGCCCGTTTCACGGCGGGCAATTACAACAGCCAAATGTCCCCATATTCCCTCCCCCTGATCCCTTTGAAGCGAGGGAGAGACAGAGACAGAAAGGAGGACCGGCTTACGATGACGGATGAGGCATTAAGATAGAGAGATAGTAAGAATTACTCAGCGACTCTTGACCTGTAAGAAAGTCAGCACCAGTGGGGTGAGAAGAGCATGTTTCCTGCGCTGGAGGGGGGCATATATTTAGCTCACATGACAATTTTGACATTGTGTGGACACGGCTCATCGCCTGGAGGAAAGTCATTTGATTTAAAACCTCAATAAGAGCTTTATCCTGGTCTGTGCCATGATGGATATGGAGCCAGTTTTAGGAATACACTGCACAAGGTGGTAATATAAATTAGGCAGGTCATTACAGGGCATCTCACACACACTCACACACTCACACTAAGGGCAACTGTCTGCGTGGTGTTTCACATGTTTTCCTGATGTCTGTCTGGGTTTCTTCCAAATTCTCAAGCTTCCTCCTACCATGTACATTCTGGATACGTGGATTGGATGCTCTAAATTATCCCTGATTACACTACAAGTGTGTGTGTGTGTGTGTGTGTGTGTGTGTGTGTATTCCAGCATTGCTCCCAGTGCTCCTGGATCAGTACAGTAGCTCTTTAAGAGCACCAATCCATGATGATAGTAACACTGTACATAGCACTTTGCATTATATTTTTTTATCAATCTTTTAATAAAGTTCTGTAAATGTTTTCAAAAGTCCTACCGGATTTTCAAAAGTTTCACGTTTTCACCACATACATACGTTGATAAATGCCAATCACCTGTAAATTACCAAGCACTTTCACCACACAGCTGATTTACATTTAGTGACGCCCACAAAACTCCATAAAAGGCAGATTTCACAGACAGCTGAAAATGGCAAAATGCTGACTAAACGGCAAAAGAGTGCCTTCTAAGCGTGGTATGTGCTAATCTATCAATAACTGCAGTGCATCAGCTACCACGAACACATGCTAAATCTTCCTCCTTTCATAGAACGCCGTTTCATTTGTCTTAATTGAATGGCCAGCCTTATATGTCTTAATTTATGGATTTCTTTCAAGTCAATAATCTAAAATGGCTGAGCTTAATAAATAATGCATATCAAAATTTGCAATAACTCACCTGTTATACGTGGTGTATTTCAAGCTCATCGATCGGTTTACATTAGCGAGTCTCCTCATACGTAAATGTACACAAACTCAGGAGGTGTCATAGGATAGAAACCTTTTTTCCATATTGACTGTATCCTAATGAATACACAATGTCTTGTGTAAATGCTCCTGCATACGATTTATGAATACATTCGTTCATATCAAGGAGGGCACAGTTACCATGTTTGCCTCGTACCTCCGGGGTTGGAGATTCGAATCCTGCCTCCGCCCTGTGCGCACTGAGTTTGCATGTTCTCCCAGTGCTTTGGGGCTTTCCTCTGGGTACTCCGGTTTCCTCCCCCCAGTCCAAACACGTGTGTTGTAGGCTGATTGGCCTTTCCAAATTGTCCGTAGTGTATGAATGGGTGTGCGATTGTGCCCTGCAATAGGTTGGTACCCCGTCCAGGGTGTCCCCAACCAAGTGCCCCGAGTTCCCTGGGATAGGCTAGGATAAGTGGTATCGAAAATGGATGGATGGATAGTTCATATCAAGTTTAATAAATGAGCATGGTCATTTGGTTGGTTAAAAAGTAAATCTGGGGTTGATGTTCGAGTTGGTGCTGTATAAGCTATAAAATGCCTCTTTCTGTCTTTTTTTTTTGACAATGACAATGATCATGAATTTCGAAAAGACAACTAGATTGCTAGCAACACGTAATTTGCTATGTAATGTTAGCTAGCTGTGACGCTTTAATGCTTGGTGACATGTCCTAAAATAATTAGGGATTACCACAACTCATTGTGGTGTGACATTACATCATGGTCCCAACCCCAATAGACAAAAGAGTGGGAATACCACACAGTATTAGAGTAATAGTGTGTGTGTTGGAAGGAAGTTGTATTTAGCGTTATGTACAGGTCAAAGGTCACTATAGAGATATGAATAAATAGCTCATTTGACCTTGAAAGAGCTGTTTTACAAATATATATATTATATAGATTCTCAAGATATGGGGTATAAAGAAATCAGCTGTTGGCTTCTCAGTGTGTGAGTGTGTGTCTGTGTGTGTGTGTGTGTGTGTGTGTGTGTGTGGTTTCCTGAATGCTGAAATTAGCTTTTCTCTCTCTCTCTCTCTCTCTCTCTCTCTCTCTCTCTCTCTCTCAGACCCCCTGCCCTTTCTGTCTCCTCGTAGTCTGCCTTCACATCTGGATCTGCCATCAGCGATCGAGGGAGAGAGGGTGGAGGCTCCTGTACCATCACTGCCAGACTGCCTGGGTCAAACAAACACTCCAACTCCCATTTATCATGCTACCAAAACACACACACACTCACATAGACACACATGTGCATGTACAGACTCGCAAATGTACGCACACATAGACACACACACTCACACACTAACTCTGATGGGAACCATTCAGTGGGAGGTTTGTGCTTGGGGGAGTGTGTCATGTGTTTCATCAAATGTTAGTGAGTTAGCAAGTGTGAGTTAAGATGTACACACACACACACACACACACACACACACACACATACACATACACAGAGGCACAGGAAGACATAGACAATCTTGAAGATTAGTACTCAACCTTTGGATCCACACATCTTTTAGCAATTGCGTGTGAGTGTGTGTTTAGCTGGAAATGTATGACTACAGAGTTGACCAGCATCTGTGCACTTGCTCTGTGTGTGTGTGTGTGTGTGTGTGTGCGCGCGCACACACACACACACACACACACACACACACACACACACACACATTCCATGCAACTAATTAATGTTATGCTAACTCTAGCCCAAACTGTAACCTCGGTAACCAGAAGGAAACATTTTGACTCTTTTAGTTTTGCTGTTGTTGTAGATGATGATGATGATGATGATGATGATGTTTCTAATAAAAGGTGCTGTTTTTATGAAAAGGGGGGGCATTACCAGCTAAATGTCCTCTCAGATATTCCTATTCTTGTGTGGGCATTTGGTCCCCATCAAGATATAAAAACATGCCCGCACACACAGACATATATTATCTCTCTCTCTCACACACACACACACACACACACACATTGCTACAGCTGCTTAGTCAAAAGAGAGAGGAAGAGAGAAAAAAAAGATATTTTGATGGATGTTACACACATTCTTTGCTTAGCCTGATAAGAACAGGATGTTCAGAAACACCCAAGAATATGCAAATTTTCACCCTAAAACCCTAAATATATGTGATTATAAATATATCGCTTGTTAAAAAAAGAATAAAACATCGGTTAATATATGTATCTATGCAAAGGCTAAAAATGGCTTACATCTCTACACAGCTGCACAGCTTTATCCTTGTTAAAAACACTGGGATGAATGAATATGCATGAATATGCAAATTAGAAACGCCCCCATGTCCTTCTACCATCCTAAAAAAAATAAATACTAACTGGCTAGTTAACCTCTTAACCTCGCCAGCAAGATCTGTGGCTTCATCCTCACTAACCGATCTCATACCTAATGATCTTAAAAAATGAACTGTTTTATACAGAGTACTGAGAAATTTCTAGAAACATAAAAATGTGAATTAACATATTTAACCCAAATACAAAACTTTATCATAACGATCATTGATCTAAGATGAGAGAACCATTTAACCTTTTTTTCTTTAAGTTCAGAGCTACTCTAATGTACATTTCATCCGGTGTGTCTCTCTCTTTCTCTCTCTCTCTCTCTCTCACTCAAGTTCCTTGATAGTTTCTTTTCATCCCAAACTGTTTAGCAGAGCCATTTGCATGCACAAAGGAGCAAGGTCACATGACCTGAAGGTGCAAGCATGGAAAAACACCTTCATTGCAAGTATGGAAAAACAAGACAAAAGTGCTCACTAGTGCTGAGGTGTGTGTGTGTGTGTGTGAGTTATTAATACTTCACTCTGCACTGAAGCTAAGTTACTGGTTAGCTGCTGTGGTTGTGCTTTTGCAGCGGCAGGAAGCAACGCACGCTCTATCTTTGCAAACGCTAATGGAAAATTCAGCCGAACAGAAAAATGTGTGTGTGTGAGAAAGAGTGTGAAATGCATTGCACATCATGTTAAAGTCAAGCGCTGCTGTAGCAGTGTGTGTGTGTGTAAATTAATGTCAACTTGAGGTTACTCAGATCCATGCCAATTATAGCTGATTCTCTAAATCTCAAAATTTTCTTCCATTCAATTACACGACAATGATTATGAAGTGACTATTAAAGAATAATATAATGAGTAGAGTATTAAAAACTGAAATGACTGATATAAGTGTATATGTGTAAAACATGAAAAGAAAAAAAAAAAGCTGATCCTTATTTATTTTTTTTAACTAAAAGTGGAACAATACTCCAAATTGTTTTTACAATAACAAACTTTACCTCATTTTTTTCTTTAAAAAAAAAACAAAAGTCAAAATCATATTACAGAGATTCATATCAGAGAGGTTTTATAAGTCACCAAGACCTAAATCCAGGATCCGTTTAAAGTAGCACACTCTTCAGATGTTGGTTACTGAGCATCTCCGTGCTGCTGAATCAAACCAGTCCTGATGCTTCTTCATGTCTTTCCACCCTTCATAAAATCCTCCCGTCCATCCTCACCAGCATGGCATGATATGGCAGTGGTTTGCATCATATCTGGATAGGAGCTCGTATCTCTAACATACCACAGACAACATTGTATAAAACTATTTCCATCCAGGGTGTATTCTCGCCTCATGACCAGTGTATCGGGGATAGGCTCCTGATCCACCGTGACACTGACCAAAATAAAGACCAGGTTACTGAAAATGAATGAATGAATGACTAATACTATAAAAGATTCACATCTGCTCCAAGCAGACTTTTCACTGGTGTTCCACAAGGCTCAGTGCTTGGCCCTCTTCTCTTGTATCTCTGTACTAGTTATCTTAGTAATAGAATACAACAGGGCTTATCCTAGCACAGTTTAATAGTTGAGAGTAGGTTGAGATTATTCTAGAACTGCTAGAACAAGGTTGTGAGTATGCTAGAGTTGTTAGAACAAGGTTGTGAGTATGCTAGAAGTTCTAGAACAAGGTTATGACTATGCTAGAGTTGTTAGAACAAGGTTATGACTATGCTAGAGTTGTTAGAACAAGGTTGTGAGTATGCTAGAGTTGTTAGAACAAGGTTGTGAGTATGCTAGAAGTTCTAGAACAAGGTTATG
>JANDJT010000228.1:25317749-25329277 GCA_024331685.1 Stegophilus panzeri
ACAGGACGTCCACAGCACCCTACAATTTCCCCATGCTGTGGGAGCTTCTATCACTCAGAAATCATGTGAATTCAAACAGTAACTGTGATCCTAAAACTATGTTCTAAATATGCGAATTTTCAGTATCAAACTTTGGATGTTGGGGGGCGGGCTTGGACCCCCTTTACGCCGTTGGAGCTCATGCATGTGGAAGAGGGTGGATAGCGCTTTCCTCCGGGTGTGTTACGCTGCCCTGTAACACAGCATGAGCAGCAGTTTTAAAAAATGCAGGGTGTTTGGGTTCACGTGACTCGGAGGAAGCACGTGTTTGCTTTCACCCTCCCGAGTTGGTAGCGTATGATAGGAGTGAGCTCATTAGTGTTTGGGAATTAGCCAGGACTAAATCAGGGAGAAAATCAGGGGGAGATACAATCATGTGCACATTCCTCCTGTCCAGTGTTTCCGGTTTAAGCCACACCCACTCCAGGTTTAAATGCAGATAGCGCTAAGGGAGCACTATAAAAAAATACAGATAGGCTACAGATAGTTTGCCTTACACTCCTAATGCACTAAGCAAAAACACCTGCTTTGGAAACTGTACAATCAAAACACTCAAAGTACTTTTATTAACAAAAGGAATTTTACATGTTAAGGTTTAGTGCTTGGCCTCCTCGCTCTTAAATAATAAATAACAGCTTTTTCCAGAATATTCCCTGATCTTTTCTTCAGCTTCGCATGTCCCTCGGTAAGAGGCATAAATAGAGAGGCTTTGTGCACGGAGATGGGGTTAAAGACGCCCTGAAAGCTTTTCTTTGGGAGGAGGCTCTAATTATGCGCGCCGATTGTCGACGGCTCGATTGTGCGCGTCCAGCTGCACGCGGGAAGGTCGTGCGAGAAGAGGAGAAGAGCGCGCGGGTGGGTGCGTGTGTGCGCGAGAGAGAGGAGGCGAAAGCGCGAGGCAGACACACTGACGCCGCTCGCGAAATTCTTCCCCCATGCGCTGAAAGATAGAGCGCCGATTGTGTCCTCCTTTATATAGTTTTTTCTACGGAAGCGAGCGCGCGCGGGGGGGAAGGGGGGGGAGGGGGGGGGGGAATGCTGGTGGTTCACCTGGTCCACGCGACTGTGCCGAAATGCACGCGCAAACAAACACAGCGGCGGAAACAACAGCGCGAGACAATTAGCATACTTTAATTATTATAACTGGTGGGTTCGAGAAGATTCAGCTGGTCTGTTCAAAAGGAGCCTATATGTAATTTAAAAATATATTAATAATAAATAAATAATGACCAAGAAACTGAGAAATAAATAAATAAAACTGTTATTTCTCATAATACTCAAAATATATGCAGATAAGTGATAAGTGTAGAATTACAGCTTCAAATTCGTCACTCACGCAGGATAAAGTAGAAAATATAAACTCTTAAATTTACTTAAGGTATGAAAGTAAAAGTACAGTTAAGCTTTACAAAAGAAAAAAAAAATCATACACTGGTTTTAGTTACTGATTGTAAACACCTTTGTTCCTAAAATCTCTCTCATAGCTAGCATGTTAGTAACTCTGACCATACACACTAGCTGAAGGGCAATAGCTAGCCAAAATTTTAGAAATTAGTCAGTAGTTAAGGCTAACTAACAACAGCTTTATTCCTAATCTTTCAAATGTTTGCTAGCATTTCTATGCTAGCTAATGTTTGCTAACACTTCCTCATTTGTAAGTCGCTTTGGATAAAAGCGTCTGCTAAATGAATAAATGTAAATGTAGCATGATAATAACTTTGACCATACAAACTAGCTGAATGTCAACAGCTAACATTTGAGGGATTAGTAATTAGCTAAGATTACTAGCTACAGCTCTATTCCTAATCTTTAAAATGTTAGTTAGCATGTTAGTAACTCTGACCATACACACTAGCTGAATGCCAATAGCTAGCTAACATTTTAGAAATTAGTCATTAGTTAAGGCTAACTAACTACAGCTCTATGTTTAATCTTTCAAATGTTAGCTAACATGAAAATAACTCTGACCATACAAACTAGCTGAAGGGCAAAAGCTAGCTAACATTTTAGAGATTATTAGCTAAGGCTAACTAACAACAGCTCCATTCCTAATCTTTGAAATGTTAGTTAGCAAGATAATAACTCTGACAGTACTGAAAGCTAATAAGTATCTGTCACAATATAAACTGCTTTGATAAATACAAAGTGTACATAGCAGTAGATAGATTACAGTGATGACCATTAGGTCTCATTCTCACTGACATATCTGTTAAAGTTTATATTTGTTAGGAATTTAGATTCACTCCTTGAAGCTCTCTGATGCTAAAAAAAAAAAAAAAAAGTCACCATATAAGTTAACAAAATATGATTATGGAGAAATGCAGTGTTTGGAAACGTGAGTAAAAGTCAAAGGTATCAGGTGAAAGAAAAACTCTTAATCGGATTAAAAATTTTATTTCAAGTTCAGATGTGCTTAAAGCAGAATGTGCTTACTCTGTGTACGCAAAAAAAAAAGCTTGTACTTAATGTGAAGAGATTATACTGCACGTGAAAGCAGTGCACGAGGCGTTAGATGACTCACATTATTATGAAATATCAAGGGCAGGCTATCACTAAATCTAGACAAAATACTACAGCAGGCCAGATATTTCCATTGTTGCCAAGTAGAACTATCAGAGCAAGTGCGCTCAAAGGCAAATTATCCACTTTCCGATAACGCTGTCCTCGATCTTCTTAATTGGATGCCATGACAGCTGAAAAGTAAGCTTTTAAATGTTAGAGAGAACTTATTCGGTGTCCTTATTAAAAAACAACAGCACTTAAATCAAGTTTTTATCCAAGATCTTAGTGTAGTAGTGCTCAGGTCATACTATAGTTACTTTTTGTACTAACGCAGTGGTAAGTCTACACGTGTCACGAAAAAAAAAACTCAGACTGCAGAGTGAAGCAACATCTTGTGCTTGACATATGTGATGCGTTATAGGGTGTGACTTACATAATTTAAGAATAATTATGGTTGTGTACCTGCTATTATCCCACACTAAACCAAGAAAGGAGCAGGGTGGATCATTGTATTTGTTTAGCACTCATCCCACACTGAAGAACCTTGTTTCACACAAAACTCGTTGTAAGGAGTCCATGGTTTTATACATAAAATGTTAAAATAGTTCAGCACAGTCTTAAAAAATAAAAGTGCCCTACAAGAACCACTTTTGGTTCCCCAAAGAATCTTAAAAGAACCTTTTCTGGTACTGCAAATAACTCTTCCTAAATGTTCTTTGTAGAACCACTCATGAAAAGGTTTTTTATGACCCCAATCGATTCCTCCAAGAAGCAAAGCCCTTACATTTATCAGACTAAGAATTTTCTTTAATATGTTTATTAAAATCAGTGGGGGAAAAATACAAAGAAACAAGGCTTTACAAGATACATGATTATTAAGAAAATGTTTATTGCCTTTACAGTACTTCACAATGAAATACATGAGAGCATGCATCATATACTCTGGACAGGCTTCTGTGAGTATAACTGTGCAGTAATATAAAACCCTGCAAGATGGTAACATGTTAGTTTTCTAGAGATACTAGAATGTTTAGTATGTTTGTATGTGATTTTATGGGACATGCTTATGGTCCAAACTGGCTCATAGATGAGCTCTTGAAAATGGGCCCTGCTAACATTAATTCAATTCAGTTTCATTTGTATAGCACTTTTAACAATAGGCATTGACACAGAGCATCTTTACCAAAATCTGGATGTATAGATCCCTAAAGAGCAAGCCAGAGTTGACAATGGTGAGGAAAACTCCCTAAGGCAACTTGAAGAATAAACCTTGAAAGGAACCAAAACACAAAAGGGAACCCATCCTCTTCTGGGTGACACTAATCTAAAACTTTGCTCTCCTACAACTGTGTACTGTAATGTCAAACAATACTAAGTGGGTTGAAAGGATGTTTAGTATGTACGTATTGTGAATAAGAGTCTTGGGACTATTACTATTACATACTTCCTATAACTGTTTATTTCCAAATCTCACCCTTACATGACAGATAAAGGGTTAATGTTACATGTGAAACGAAGAATCACTAACAGCTAGTTAAATAAGCTATCTAAATCAATGGCTTACAGCTAAGTCAAATAGTCCTATCTACTAAGCAATCATGATGGACAAAATTTGACAGTTGCTTTTGAATTTCATGTTAATAAATTATTTACATCTGCCCAAAGCACATGTAATATAGTAAACACACATTACTATAATAGTCATTTTTCCTCTTCTAAGTCTTTTCAGAACATCAGCTCTCTGCCAGTTTACAGAAAACAGTCTCACTGGATGCTAAAACACTATCTGAACGTCAGTGAGCCCACACCCCAGTCAGGTAAAAAGGTTAATTATTCAGTGTAAACATCAAGAGTGCTGCAGGCTACTGCTGTCACAGGGATAGCTTTGTGAGAATGCTGAACAGCATTACTCTTAAATCTTAATTGCATATGCAAACTTTAGCAAACTAGGGCCCTAGGCTGTTGCTTGTACTCAGGGGTTAAATTGGGTAGCAGCAGCAGAGATTGAGCACCACAGATGAGCAGAGTTGAGCTCCAGTACAAACATTTTTTAGAAATGTAGATAGTTTTAATGCAGTATTCTGAAAACTCATTTAACTACATTAAGATCAATATCAAGATTATGCAGTACTTCTTTATTTTAGGGTTTTGTTGTTGTTGTTGTTATAAACCTAAACCTAATTGGTTGGTTGCTTGAATTGAATTGGTTTTAACTTATGACTAACACATTTCTTATTCAATTTTCTATATATAAGGCTTAAATTAGTAAACAGGTAGGTGGGTGCAGGTAGGTGGATTGGCTACACTAAATTACGAATGTATGTGTGCATCGTGTCCCCGCGATGGAGTCGTGTCCCACCCAGGGTGTATTCCCTCTTCAGAACAAGCTCTGGAGCCACCACAGCCTTGACCAGGATGATAAATGGATGGATTAAATGAATGTGTTTAAAATGATGACAGCTTCACTAATGCAGTTCCTGTTTAAGTTCCTAATATGAAGCTTAGTAATAAATGAATAATGTCATAATGAATTAAACTGCTGTTCATGCAGATCTTTTAACTATTCTATGTGTGGAAAGTTTGAATTATTTCAGTAAAGAACCATTGCACCTAATTTCTGTAATATCTAAGGAGCCGAATGGAAGAAATAAAGGTACTAAACTGTACTTTGCGTGTTGATGGGGTGTTACCATCCTGGGGTGGTACATCTTTTTGTCTGTATCTTTCACCTTGGAATGTGCCTGTAGTGTACTTTTAATTAGCTTTAAAGTACAGTAGTGTTTAAGGTCCGATTTACCTTTCAAAATGTATAAAGATACATAGCCTACTAAAGATTAAAGATGTACCCTTTATGGTACCCTCCTAGTCCCAGTGACAAGGAAAGTGACCCTTTGGTACCTTTATTTCTGAGAATGTTGGATTAATTTCGTTTCACAGATAAAAATATAAAGATAAAACTAAATAAAAGACTATGATAAAAGTTCCAGAAGTCCTTACGTAGACACAGGATTTGCTATGTGGACGGGACCTTGTTGCTGCCCACTTGAGTGGCATCTCGGTTGACCAATGAGAGCCGCTGCTCGAGCTCCTGGCCGGCGGAGAGCGCTGGAGTGCGTGAATGGGTGACGTCACGAGGCTGGCGCCAGGCTGTCTGGGAGTCGCGCGTTAGATCAACACAGCTGGAGCGGGCTAGGACACACAGCTGGGCCGCCAGCGCATTCCTGCACAAAAACAGGATTGTGAGAAAAAGGAAAAATGGGAACAGAGGTGGGGCGGGAGGGGCACACACACACACACACACACACACACACACACATACTTCGAAGTATACTAAAAATGCATGGGTTAAAAAGAGAAAGGGAGCAGCTTGTTGATGGCTTAGAGATCTCACTCTCTCCTCTTTCTCTCTCTCTCTCTCTCTCTCTCTCTCTCTCTCTCTCTCCTCTTTTACTCTCTCACGAGTTTATTTTTGGGGTTCGTGATGAGGAGTAACACTTTTAGAATGCACAATGACCGCGCAGTGATTTCTTTCCGTTTGTAAATATTTCCGCCTTCTGCCATCTGATAGTCTGCTGAATTCCATTAGTGTTAAACACTGCTCAACTTTTTCACAGGACAGTGCAGATTCACTCCAACCCAAATGGTCTGATAACACCCATATACCCAATTATCTCATAACACGAGCTCTTTCTATCTGTGTGTGTGTGTGTGTGCGCGTGTGTGTGTGTGTAGACTGTCATGGGAGTTCGTTCCTGACGCCAGGGTGTCTGCTGGCCATGGGAGTAAAAGATTTACGTGTTTAAACCATAACGCGGACCTCTGTGTGTGTGTGTGTGTGTGTGTGTGTGTGTGTGTGTGTTAATGCATACATTATTATTTTTAGTAGATAGATAGATAGATAGATAGATAGATGATATTATGTAGGTTGCAGTTCTCATACATACAAACTGTATCTACATGTATTTTGACATAACACCCAAAAAGCATCCATGAAAAAAAAGAAAAATAAATAAATGCAGAAAACATCACACTCAAACATGCACGTAAAGTGTAGTGCATGTTGCTGTACATGTTGTAGCGTACTTTGTAGTGTACGTTGTAGCATACGTTGTAGTACATGGTGTAGCATGTTATATCAGACGTTGTAACGCAGGTTGTAACGCATGTTCTAGCGCATGTTGTAAGGCATGTTGTAGCACATGTTGTAGCACAGGTTGTAATGCATGTTCTAGCGCATGTTGTAGCGCGTGTTGTAGCACATGTTGTAATGCATGTTCTAGCGCATGTTGTAGCACATGTTGTAATGCATGTTCTAGCGCATGTTGTAGCACATGTTGTAATGCATGTTCTAGCGCATGTTGTAGCGCGTGTTGTAGCACATGTTGTAATGCATGTTCTAGCGCATGTTGTAGCGCATGTTGTAGCACGTGTTGTAGTACATGATATACTACATGTTGTAATGCATGTTCTAGCGCATGTTGTAGCACATGTTGTAGCGCATGTTCTAGCGCATGTTGTAGCACATGTTGTAGCGCATGTTGTAGCGCATGTTGTAGCACGTGTTGTAGTACATGATATACTACATGTTGTAATGCATGTTCTAGCACATGTTGTAGCACATGTTGTAGCACGTGTTGTAGCGCATGTTGTAGCACGTGTTGTAGTGCATGATATACTACATGTTGTAGTGCATGTTCTAGTACATGTTGTAGGACATGTTGTAGCACATGTTGTAGTACATATTGTACTACATGTTGTAGTGCATGTTCTAGTACATGTTCTAGCGCATGTTGTAGCGCATGTCAGTCCCTCAGTTGGTTCTTGAGTTTTTTTTTAAAAAAACTGGCTCAAGCTGAGTAACTGTCCAGGCCTTGGTGATCATTTAACTACAAAAACTCAACAGCAGCAGAAACAGATCCAGCTGTGCTTGTTCTTCCAGCTGCATGCCGTCGCTCTTACTGACACTGAGCCGTTTTGGTTCACTGCCCTCAAATCTCCACTAGAATCCATCACCCAGATTATTTTCGGCAATTAGTTTATTAAAAACAGCTCTGTTCTGGCGGCTTTCCTCATTCCTACTACACGGCCTTCTGACTGACGCCTCGATTCAACCAATCACGAGTGAAGGAATCATTGACTGTGGGTTTGTTTATTTTGCAGAAGAGGCGGAGCCACGCGCGCGCACACACTATATAAATAGGACAGGCGACAGCTGTGCGTCAGGTTCGAGTTGAGAGAGAGTGAGCGAGAGAGACAGAGCTATTACTGTGGATATCCGCGGCGCTTGGATTTTTTTCTGTTGTAAAAAAGAAAGTAAAAGAAAAAAAAATGAAGGCCATCAGTCCTGTTCGCTCGGTGAGAAGTTGCTACGAGGCTGTGTGTTGTATTTCGGAGCAGAGTTTGTCCATCAGCCGGAGCAGGAGTCCCAGTGAGGAGCCGGTTGGCGCGCTGAACGACATGAACGACTGCTACTCCCGTCTGAAGGAGCTGGTCCCAAGTATCCCGCAGAATAAATCCGTCAGTCAGATCGAGATCCTTCAGCATGTCATCGACTATATTTTCGATCTCCAGATCGCGCTGGAAAGCCCTACAGGAGCTCCGGACATGCTGAAAGCGGCACTCAAGGTGAGTTTCCATCCTCCATCTTCCATCCTGGCTGTGATGGCCCTGACATACACAAGACTTGGTTGTTGTTGTTTTTTATGAATATTAATAATTTTTGTTATTTCTTTTTTTTTTTTTTTTTTTTTTTTTGACAGAGCTCAGAGATCAAGCACAGTCTGTCCAAAGAAAGTGATGGAGCTCTGTGCCATTAGAAGAGCGCACGCCTCAAGTTTTTCCATCGGTAGGTTCAACTTTCTAAACCTGCATGCTTTCACACTCCCACTTTTCTTTCACTCATACATGTTTTGGCTGGATAATAAGTAGGTTTTGGACAATATAAAGGGTTTGGGAAGTAGTTCACCTATTCACCTATTCCTCACATCACATCTCTCTTCATCGAGAAAGTTTTTGGGTCTGATTGACATGCTTCAATGTGCATTTTATAAAGTATACCATATATTCTAATGGGTTTATTATCACTTATTTGGAAAAATGAGTCATATATATATATACACACACACATTATATATATATATATATATATATATATATATATGTTAACTCCTTAGACTTACTTTAAAGCATCCCACATTCTTCCTGTTAGTCATCAAGCCAGTCATCAAAAAGTTCACATCTCTATCTTTAGCAATTTTTTTTTTTTTTTTTATGAGCTCACTTCCTGCTTATTTGTTCAGTAAGCATTTAAATCAAATGTAGTCACTGTGAAAGCTCTTTGCTCTTTGCTACTTTAAAGATCTCGCAACAGAGCAGAGATTCCAGCTCTTATCAGCTTGGGTTAATGAAAGTTTTCCAGCCGGCGCCAGACTGTCTGCAGTTTGAATGTGTGTGTGTGTGTGTGTGTGTGTGTGTGTGTGTGTGTGTGTGTGTGTGTTTGATTGAGGGGGAGGAGAGAAAGGGAGAGCGCTGACTTCACTTTTCTCTTTCCCATCTATGTTGCAGGTGCAGGACAGAAACTTCTCCAGTCATGGACAAGAGAGAGGGAGTGAAGGGGCTGAACACACACACACACACACACACACACACACACACACAAGGAGTACGGCTATTCAGAGTGTGGGAAAAGAACCTGCACCCCACTCGAACCATGCAGTCTTTGGTCACTGGACACTTGAACACACCAAAGCTGAAGATTTCTGAAGTTGAGCTGGAAAGCTCTCTTATAAAGTTTTTTTGTTTTGTTTAACTGTACAATCATTCCTCTTTTTGTGATGCTACAATCAGGCATTGTGTATTGCTGACTGGTTACATTCCAAGCTATTAGGACGACACACACTTTACATTCCTGAGTTACTCTGAGTCAGTCTCTCTCTCTCTCTCTCTCTCTCTCTCTCTCTCTCTCTCTCTGTGTGATAACACTGCAGTGTTTTAAAGTAATTTCCAATCCATTTGGTTAACAAATTATCTTTATCATTTAAGTACGTGTACATATCCTTTTTTTTTCTTTTTCTTTTTTGATCGAGTCAGGTGTGTATGGATTATAGACAGATTATTATGTGAACTCTATAAATATAGAGTGAATTGTAAATGTTTGTGGGGATTCTACATTTCTGCAGACTGTATATGTATCTGCTGAGTTTTATAAACTCTCATCGGTTGTGTTTTTGTATACATTCAACTTTTTTTGCATAATGAAATAAATCACTTGAACAAAAATGAACCTTAGTGTGCATGTCTGATATTACCATCCAACACAGTGCTGAAGCTCATGCTCCTATTGAGACACACAGCTGGTCATTGGGTAGCTTGTTCTTTACCAATGAATGAGAATAATGCATTGCTGCGCTGACTGACACGGCTATGGAGACACATTTAGCTTGCTTTTAAATAGCTCTTCAGTGAAAAATCCCTCGCTGGGCTAACTCGTACGCAAGTAGCAGTGTTCATACGAAGTCTTGAGTTTAATCATTTACTTTTAGAATGATTCATTTATCTAAATGGGGCTGAGTAAATGAGTGTTAAAGGTCTTACTCAGGTATTCAAGCTCACATCCTAGTCCAGAGCCCTAACTGCTGAGCACCGCTGCCACCTTTTGTAGCAGAAACTCATTTCTGAACAGCATCATGGACTCTATTCAAGATGGCTCCCTTGTTTGGAACTAAATTTAATAGAAAACATCATTTCATAACCGTATCTAGAGCACTTAAGCCCATATATAGTACACTGCACATAGTAGACTATTGACTGATCGACGTTCAAACTAAATATTTGCTTTATTTTTGCTTACTACAATTTTTCAACATGTTTACACCATGATTTCGATTCTAAATACAGACAGCACAGTCGTTTAAAAATAGCCACAGATATTAGTTAGTTACAACAGGAAAGCTCCAGTGATTCTAGTGGAGTCGTCGAATAAGCGGTTATAATCTAGCACCATCTAGTGGTCAGTGAAGGATTCAGCAGCGTGTGCATTTATGTTCCTGTCTGCATCATACTGCAGCTTTTATACTGCCCAGAGTTTTTATTTTTCTGGTGCTGCCTGAAATTTATTAAATAAGAAAGCCACAAAGGTCAACTTAATAATGGCCAGAGTAGAAGACCAATAACTTCCATATTAAGGATGTAACCAAATTAAATACAATATTCAGAGTGAACAGAGAATATGTTCTAAACTGACACAGATACAGATCTTTTCTTCTCATACAGGGCATCTAGCTGAGACTAGAGGTGTACATCAGGACTAGGATCCTTTGGTACGCATCAAAAAAAAATTACATGATCAAGAGGTTTTTACTTTCATGCTATCAGATATTAAACGTCTGGGACAAACAAAGGCCATGTACAGCACTGTGTGATGCATATACAGCATCCTTAGTAACTGTCTGGTCAGGATCGCAGTAGTTTGAAGGCTACTAGCTTGTTTATATTTTAGGAAATAGAACGAACTAAATTTATTAGAAAACATCAAGGGCAGGTGCTCTGCTGTGTGAGCAGGAATTTTTATTTATTTTATTTTTTAAACATCTCTAGTTAAACTGGAGCTGAGGTTGAGGAACAGTCAGAGCTAGAATTCACAGATCGTGCTGACAGTTCTGGTACTACTACCCCTGGGGGTTGTTATTGTTGTTGTTGTTGTTGTTGTTGTTTTTTGCAGTGTTTTCCCATGTTTCTGAGTATATAGTAATAGGGGCTCAGGAGCCAGTTCAGGAGCTTTAAACAGATACAGATAGTGTCGTTGCTATATAAACCTATTTCATATGTGTAGTACAACCATAGCAATTTTAAGGCTAAATAGTTACCCTTAAGCACCATAATAAATCCATGGTAGCATCTTGGTTACCATGACATGGACTGAATGTTTTTACATTAAATAAAACGATAAGGAAACAGTGCATTCAGTCATAGCATACCTTGTCAAAAGT
>JANDJT010000228.1:25339876-25349957 GCA_024331685.1 Stegophilus panzeri
ATATACAACTGTAAAACTTTACAGTTCAAACAGTATCTGTATGCAAAAAGGTCATGTTTTCATCTTACTTACATTTTTTGGTTGATATATTTACAATTCACACTTAATTTTCACCAGGTTGATTACTAGTAGTGGGCTGCTGTTTATTTCAGGACTCGGTGTAAACCTAGTGTTAGCTGTTACCTAACCTCCATCTGTGCTTGCTGGTCTTAGGCTGCAGATCAGCAAAGCGCAACCTGTAGTGAGTGAGTGTGTGAGTGTATTAGAATAGAAAAGGTCTGACGAGTTGGGGGTTAAGAGGTTTATTTAAGGTTAGTCCTACGGGAGCTGGGAGAAAGAAATAGGGGGAAGGGGTGAGAAGTCTGTTTATGTGTATATATGCCCTGGGTCTAACTGTAGTGGTAAGCTTGGTGAGGAGATGCACACCATGTGTTTATGTCATCAGCTATCAGATCTCATGCATTATTTCCCCTAATTGATGTTATTGCATTTGTTATAAATGTTATATACATGTTATAAATGCTATTAATAGACTGGAGATTTGGATTGGTGAAGAAAGACATTGCTTATTTTCACGTTTAATTAATTCATGAACTTCACACAATCTAATCACACTGAACACCTGTCCATCAGGTTCAACCTGTTCATGTCAGTTTGGAAATGTTGGGCAGGTCACTGTAGCTGTAGCAGAAGCCGTGTCAGAACCAAAGTCCTGACACGTTGTCGCTTGTCGATTTTTCTGCGTGGGCCGAACCAGTTTGGCAACGATCCACATCCACTAGCGGCGGATGAGCATGTTGAATCAGCAAAAGCGATTGGTTGGCTGTAAGCAAGCCAACGACATTATTATCTACTACAATTTTATTTGCTTAATATTTCTCATCTTCTGCACATATTCACCAGTGGCAGTGGTGACTCAACGGTTAAGGCTTTGGGCTACTCATCAGAAGGTCAGAAGGCCAGCACCACCAAGCTGCCTCTTTTGGGTCCTTGAGCAAGGCCCTCAACCAACTCTGGTCTAGGTGCGCTGTATCATGGCTGACCCTGCACTCTGACCCCAACTTCCTAACAAGCTGTTTTATGCAAAGAAAAAAAATTCACTGTGCTTTAATGTATATGTAACAAATAAAAGCTAAAAGTCCATTTTAGAGATGTGTGAGGACTGTTTTTTTCATCCGCCCTGGAATTCTGACCAATCCTGTGCACTCTTGCAATGATTATTTTCTATTTGCGCCTGCCTACATTATTTTGTAATGAACTTGTATCAACCAGTTGCACTACTGCGACCCTGACCAGGATAAAGCGGATATTGAAGATGTATGAATAAGGTAAACGTGTTCTACTATGCAGGCAGCCAGTACACTAACATGTCAATCAACGTGGCCTGTCTTTGCTTTGAAAGTTTAATATCTATTGTCTGCATGAAAGTTAAAAACCGCTCTCTGCAACGACGTTTTCTTTGGTCCCCCGGAATCCTGGTCCTTATGCACACCTCTAGGCTGTGTCCCAAGCCATGTGCTACTGACTTATTAAGGTCACTACCAGAACAGCTTTAATGCACCTTGACACAAGTCTCTATAACTGTACTGGAGGGATAAACATACTCCTGAAAGGTGGGCAGTGGTGACTCAACAGTTAAGGCTCCTGGTTAGTGATCAGAAGGTCGGGGGTTCAAGCACCAGCACCGCCAAACTGCCACTGTTGGGTCCTTGAGCAAGGTCTTTAATCCTCTCTGCCCCAGGGGTGCCGTATCATCTCTGACCCCAACTTTCTAACAAGATATGTGACCAATAAAGGCTTCTACTTCATATTCCCTCAGTTGGTATATTTTTTGATGATGGTGGTGGAGAGAGCCACTCGTCAAAAATCTCCAATTAGATTGGGATCTAGTGACTGTCAAGGCTGTAACATATGATTTACATCATTTCCTCCTCACCAAACCATTCAGTGAGACCTCATGTCGTGTAAAAAGGAGCGGACTCATCCTGGTAGCACCATCAGGATTTGAACAGGGTGAAACACGTAGGCAGGTGTTTAGAATGGAGGACTTTGTAGATTTTCGGTAACAAGACAAGCTACAATTTTTTTGTCTTATTAACTTTAAGACAGACTGGTGATGGAATGACTGTCAATAGCTGCTGCAGCATAAGTGGTAACAGGAACAAACTTGTTACATGGATGTTACACAACCTTCAAGTAACTATAAATGGATAAAACAAAATCCTCATGACAGATTCAGTACTACTATAGTACGTTTTCTTTCCCCAAACTGAGCTCTTGCTCCGTCATAGTTTCAGTCTGACCGAGTGACATTATAAAGTGGGGCTTTATGTGCTGCTTGCTCATCTGTGTAAACTGCTCATGAGCTGAAACATGCTCAGTAGGCATACGTCCCCCAGTCTGGCACCTGTTGGGTCACCGGCTGTTAGTTTTGTGTTAGAGGAATTGTAAGTAATGCTACAGTTCTTTGTTAAAGGAATAGCTGCATGGAGTTTTCTATAACGGACAGAAGTTCTGGCATCAAGGCAAACTTATATTTATGCACTCATTTAAATACCTTATTCTTCTATAGCAACATTTAATTCACAGAGACTTGTACAGTGGGTACGACACATCTAAACCAAAAACAAATTTAATAATAAAAGGATTGAAAAACATGTATGGTTCTTGATATCGTAAAGCTTTTCTCTAGGGACATATTTAGTGTTTTTTGGGAGGGACGCTTTCTTTTTTGCTGTTTTCTTTTTAATATCGAGAGAGCGAGAGAATAAAGAGAGGCTAGAGAGGGAACAACTCTTTATAGCTGCTATAACGTAAGTGCTAACAGGAACTAACTTGTTTCGCAGACGTTCCACTGAACTGAAAAAAATAGTAGGACGTGCCTTTGTTCAAGTAAAGAAATATGATCATTATTATGTGGTTTAAATACGATAATTAACAATAAGTGTAATATAAAAACTGAGTAAGTAATTGTTGTGATATAAGAGGATTAAACCACTTCAGGTCATGCTTTTATTAGAAAATAATCAGCTCCAGGGTGGTGATGGGCCGCATCAAACCACCTCATTGTTGACTATTTATATATATAAAAAAAAAAAAAACCCCTAGTGTTTTATTCCTTGCTTATCACCATTGCTTAGCGTTATCACACCCAAAATGTTGATGTTGTTTAGGACACAGCGTAACTTAAAATATTTTATAAACGTAAACAAATCTTCACTGTGTAGCTGTATGTGGTAGTTTTTTCGTGGTTGGTTTGTTTGTTTGTTTGGTGTGGCCATCCATAATCTTAGTGCAGCATTGTTCTGCCCTGTACGCGTCCTCTTCCAAGAGTCTGAAGGCAGAGTTGTCCAGAAGCCTGTCATGTATGCAGATGATAATATATTTAGTTTCACTTTCCACTAAAAATGTGTTATAAGGACTGAACTGTACAGCTATGTTTAGAAAATGGTTTGTTAAAATATAAGGTTATGTAGCTTAATGTGTCATTCAAAGCGAAAATATTGGATTTGTGCATAGGGCTGGGCGATATATCGATATAATATTGATATCGTGATAAACGATTATACAATACACTTTTCTGCGATTTCATTGGTATGGTGATGTATTTTCTTACGCTTTAAATAATTACATATTAAATGGTACTGAATGAATGCCACTCATTCGACTTTTTTTTTTTTTTTTTTCACTTAATCTTCTTTGTCTTTGTAGGCCTTAAAGAAAAATATCGTCAAACTCATTTTAACGGGTTTTTGTCTATTGCAAATATTTTGTTAGCTAAATTATATATGGTGATACGCATCGTGTATCGCAGAAACGTCCTCAAGTATCGTGATATATTTTTGTCATTTCGCCCAGCCATGTTTGGGCATGTATTTAAGGAAAAGATTTTGTTATGAGATAGACATCCACATTAGACGAGCTACATTAGTCTCGTAGCCGTAGTGCAGAACTAAATAAGCAAACATCAGACATGAAATTTCTTTTTCTTTCTTTACTTATTGATCATATTCAAAGGAAACTGAGCAATGTTTAAATGTGATGTTTGGATAGTGCAATATGACTCTGTTCCTGTTCTGATTGTAAAACAAAACGTGAGTGGTCGGTAGGGCGAGAACGTGCTACGATTAGTCAGTGCAATGTGGCGGTTATCCGACTGGCTTGAGTAGACGGTGGGCGGAGTCCAACTATTTGTGGATTTGTGTGCACTCGGAAATCCACAAATGAACAGGACGTGATCCACAAATGAATTGTGTTTGTGACATAAAAACATATTTGTAAAAAAAATAATAAATGTATTGTTATTTTATTTATTTGTCAATATAATTTCTTTTTGTGAAACTACTAACATATATATTTGTAGATCTCATTCAATGCATTTGTGAATTTGTTTAATTTTTGTAAATCTCACTACATTTCTTTGTGGATCGTAATTTCTTTGGAAATATGAATCAATTCTAACCCCATACTACTGCCTCATCACTTCTCCCTGCAGCAGAAACACTGCCCGTGGTGATAACAGCACACATCTACAGGCTTCTGTATGGCCCTCATACATACTTTAGTTGTGTGTGTGTGTAAGAGCTTAGGTTGAATCTGCAACCGCTTTCCAGTAAACACAGACACAAAATAATTGTGATCTCCAACTCTTCAGGCCTCAGAAGTGTGAGAAGACACTTTGTCCTCTGTTTACCTCCAAAGCAGGAGTTTAATTACCCATCGATCTCCCATCCATTACTGCGCTTCAGCACCGTCAGCCTGCTAACATCAAAGAGCTGCATATCAAAGACAGTATAAAGCTGAACTCTACCTTTTTCTCTCCTTCTGCTTCTGTCCCTGTATTACCCTGTATGTCTGTATAACACACACACACACACACACACTCATTTCTTTCCCTTCGCACTGAAACCTTTGATGGCATCATCAGTAATTCAGGATGACCTTTTGAAATATGAATGTTGTGTGTGTGTGTGTGTGTGTGTGTGTGTGTATTTACCCTAGGGTGTGGCATATGCATTAAGTGTGTGTAGGCGTTCTCAGACCAGGCTTTTGTTGTTGGGAAAGCTACAGTTAGACCGGTGTAGTATATAATGTAGTTACATTGAAAAACACCACTGTACATATGTAACTTAGATGTCATCAAATGATAAGCTTGTGGGATAAATACAGAATACCGTATCTCAGAGTGTTTGGAGGTAAATATAAATTTGCAATACAAGTCGTCCTCTTAATAAGTTTCCTGTCTGTGCTGCTAAGATAAAGCATATCTATCGATGAACTCACTAAAATATTCTGAAGAAGGTCTGATCTTGTCTTAATTTACAACCTAAGATCACATAAATGTACACTTAACATTAAAATAAGTTGAAAATATACACACCAAGACTCATAAAGCTCACTCTGAACAGGTCTGTACGTACTATACAGTATGTAGTCAGATTAGCATTCACCAACCACAGGTCTTATCTTATTGCTCAGTAGCCTATGAGATTATCTCATTTACTCACCACTAACTACATCACGCAAAACTCTTTAATGACTTTTAAATATCGGATTTCATGAATTTGACTGACTTGAGTCCAGCGATCAAGCTCGTTGTGTCATGCTGTTCAAAAAATTGCTTTCCTGAGCAAATTTGCAGAGAGCCAATCAGATTCCAGCCTTCAAAATCCTGAAGCTTGTGGCCAGAAAAGTGTACAAAACACCTGTGAGTAGAGCTGGGCGATATATCACTCATTATGATATTAACATCGTGATAAAAGCTTACACGATACACTTTTTTATGTTGAATGGAATGAAATGGTACTGAATGGATGCCGTTGATTTGACGTGATTTAAAAAAAACAAAAAACTTTGTTTATACCGTTTATTTTACAAGTGTTTTGCGGACAATTTGCTAGCTAAATTATATATCGTGATACGCATCGTGTATTGTAGAAATGTCCTCAAGTATCGTTATATGATATTTTTGTCATATCGCCCAGCCCTACCTGTGACCCGTGACTAGAGCGTCTGAGACTAGTGTGTCCATGACACCCTGTGTATAGTATATGACAGTATACTGTCATATAGACATAGACACGATGAAGTATATAGACATAGACAGGACATAGACAAGTATAGACATGATGACTTATGACTAAAATTCTAAAATTCACATGTAATGCACTCTGTCTCAACGAAGACTTGAGATTGATATTTTTTGGTCCAGTGTGTTCTGATTTTCGTTTTCAGTTATCAGGCAAGGCTTTTTCATTTTCATTACAGATCAGTAGAGGAGGAAGGGGGGAAGGGTTAACTGTTGTGCCATGTCCTGTATGGGTGTGGACCCTATTTGAAGCATGTGTGTAAAAGGTGGGGATTTAAACCCTTAGGAAGTTGCGAATCAACCACAACATTTACAGTTTTTGGAGATGTAGTATTATTAACCCTTTGTAGGGGTTGGAACGTGTGGGAATTCTCGCTGGCATTCTGAAACATAACAAAGCGAACAATTTTACACCGGACAATGGGTACAATAGCAAATCTGTGGTCCTGTATTGTGTGGTTACTTCCTGTATTGTATTACGTGAATCCATGCTGAATTTGGTTATTGTGTGAGCTGAACTGTGGCGTGTGGGCGGAGCTATAAATTCTGCAGACTATTGATTGGCCAAACATAATTATTAGCATAGTGATTAATGTTAATAGTGTAGTGACTCTCTGCGAGAGTTTTTCTTGGCTTTAGGAGGCACACCATATCACAATTGTATGATATATATATTTTTTATTTGCTTTTATTTATCTATCGAGTTTCCTCTGATAGTTAACACCATTTTACATTTATTACCCATGATCACTGTAAAACCTGCCATGTCCAAGCTGAATTCCAAGTAGCTTTAATGATATAAACTAACAGCTTGTACAGCTGTACTCAGCTGCCAATTGTTGGCACCCTGGGCCTTATTTGGGTCGCTCTGCACTATTATGGTAGTCCAACACAATCACTGGGTCTCATGCTCAATAGTTAGACAAGTGACAGCGCCATGCACATATTAATATAGAGTTAAAGCTATATGCCGGTCTATTAAATTTTGCATCAAAGAAATCAATTTGGAAATTTCAAGTAGTAATTTACTACTCCTGGCCATCACTACATCACTGGCCATCACCCCACAATCCTGAGGACTCCTCCTTTCGCATGTTTTGGGGTGCCCGTGTTCAGCATTGAATTCATTCATGATGTCACACTCCACAGTAGTGGTTAATTGATCATATGAAAGTAGACACTCCGTGTATTAAGAATTTGCTGTTTTTCAGCAAATGTATTTCTTTTGTTTTTGTACATAGCCTACAAGGTTTAAATGTTATCATTTTCTTGTGGCAGTTGTATACAGTGTTTTAGTATCAAAAAAGCTTTAGTTGTGCTGTCTGATTTATCTCTGTACCAGTGTTATAGTGGAGAGGTGTGAACTGTTTGCCCAGCAGGGGGCTCACACCCCTCCCCACAGCTAAACACAGAGTCACGATACTCTACACACAGAAACCCAACAGCGTCCTGACTCATCTTATAACAGACTTGCAGTGATAAAATAACTCATTTGGTTATACTGATTGAAAATGCACGATAAGTCGATTTCTATTCCAAAGGTGGAATGAAACGCCAATGTACTTTCAAGCAAGGGTTACACACAGTAAACACAGCAAACTTTTAGTTACATTAATGTTGTGGAATGTCTGAGAAAAACAAGTTAGTTCCTATTATCGTTTATGCTGTAGCCGCTATAAACAGTCATTTCTTCACCAGCCTCACTCCTTCTTAAGGTTACAAAACTGAAGTTGGTCATGTTTCTGCGAAACCAAAAACATCCCAAAAGACTTTCCCATGGCAGAACCTACTGACTTACAAAGCACTGACACTCAAGACTACTTTCATTAACATTAAATAAATCTCCTTACAGAAAACTTCACCAGCCTTTATCAACAATCAAGTCTTTGTGTAAGTTGTTATTATAGAAATAATAACATATTACATTACAGTACGTATTACAACGCCATTAATATAAATCTGCCGGAACTGCTGTCAGAGCTGCTGTTATAGAAAATGAATCAATACTTTCTGACCAATCAGAATCGAGCATTCACCAGCGCTGTTGTATAAAAACAAATATGAAGCACTCAAGGCTCAAATGTCTGTTTCAAAGAGCAACATCACTGTTAAATTGTGCTTCAGGTCTGGTATTTTTGGTGAACCCTAAACTATTCTCTCTCATAAGATGAATTAGTTGGGTGCGATTGCAAGTCATGTAGGCTTGGCCTATGACTTGAATATTTCTACCCTTCTTTTGCAATATAAAATTGAGTTTCTTTTTTGTTTCTACAGAAACATGCAAATGTGTTTGAAAGGGTTTCAGTTTTTCCTCTCGATGGTGACTTTTTGCATTTGGTTACACTGCATAGAAAGAGTGCTTACTCATCACTGTGGTTTAGATATGAGGAAAGGATCTGACATTTCCTCTTAGTTACCCATGTACGTGTGTGTGTGTGTGTGTGTGTGTGTGTGTGTGTGTGAGCGTAAGCTGGTGTGACCCAAAACTTTAGTCTTTACCCCTTTGTGTGATGCCGGTTTTTGCCTCCAGGTTCTCAAATAGAGAACTGGATTCTTTTATTTTATTGGATTTATTTTATTTTTTATTTAGTAAATTTTTTTTTATTAGCAGTTTTTTAGAAAGGGAAGTATTGTTTAGTACTGTTGTTCTCCTGGATTGCGCTACATCCTGATGGGTTGAGTAAATGAGGATGGATTGTAAGGGTCCTGGAACTACTACAACCATCTAGGTTTGTGCGAGTATCGTTTAGTGTGAATGATTTCAAATCAAAATAATATCATCATGAGTTTACAGAAATTGATGAATGGTTAGGCAAATATAGTTAGTAAAAGATTTATCCTGGTCAAAGTTGTGGTGCATCCAGAGCTTATCGCAGGAACACTGGGTGTAAAGCGGGAATATAATCTGAAAAAGCTTGAATTTAATTCAATTTGGAATTGGAACTATAGAAATGTGCCTTAAAGTCGGTCTGATTAAAGTCATAGAGATGTAAAAGTTTAGTTCCTGGTCGTTATATCAAATATCTTCACTTCTGCTTTCTCCAAATCAGTATTAATCAGTCAGAAACTTTTCTCACACACACACACACACACACACACACACACACTCACACTTTGTAGTACAGCAGCTACAATTCAAGAATCTGGACAAATCCAAGTTCGAACACTGCCAACTTCAAACCTGCCTCAAACTTATTTACATGATTGAAATGTCTAGATTACGAAGCTGGCTGGTGCACATCTGTTCTTCTAGAGAGGAGAAAGAGGAAAAGAAAATAGTATCGAACTACAGAAACTTGGCCTTTCCCTCCTTCCACCTGTTCTTTGGTCCAGATGTTAGTGACAGGTGGAAAGCTCGTTCAGCTTAGGGACAATACCAGGCCTCTTCTTTTGACTAACACACACACACACACACACACACACACACACACACACATTCATAGATACATGCAAATGGAGTCAAAAATTCAGAGACAGTGACGTCCTTATGCAAATTTGCATAGGATTCAGCGCCCACACACACACACACACACACACACATACACATACATACGTACAAAGCACTTTGAAATTTTGCCACATGATTTGCATCCTATTTTGTGGTTACATTTGATTCCCTATATCAAACTCATAAAATGCAATGGACTGTGTTAGGCTGCCAGTTATTTACAAGCAAATTAGGAGATAACGTTCAGTGTTGATCTCCTTAAGGCTCTTTTATGAAAGTTTTTAGTTTCTCTTTTACTTAGCATCTAGAGCCAACCCTGATCTTTTTTTCCCCCCTTTAATTACTGTAAAATTCATTTTAAAGCTATTGCTGTCCTCATGCAGCATTTTGCATTATTATCTGTCAGTTATGAATTCGAAATGAGGAAATAATTCAAAGAAAATTGCCAGTGAGCATCATACAAGTTTACAACAGATAAAAAAAAAATCATTGGATAAAAAATTCGTCTTATTTCATCAGATACTCTCTCTCTCTCTCTCTCTATA
>JANDJT010000228.1:25362485-25379880 GCA_024331685.1 Stegophilus panzeri
TATATATATATATATATATATATATATGTGTGTGTGTGTGTGTGTGTGTATATTTTCTTGCCATCAGTAATAGCTAACCAGCTGGCAGGCTATCTGCTAGTAAACTAGCTCACATTAGAAACATTAGAATCTCTAAAGTCAGCGCTATTATATTCTCACTCAGATATACTTAACAGTAGCCAATCCTTCCAAAATATCATGTTACCATAACGACCACCATTTTCAGCACATTAGCTATGTTAGCCACGCAGTTAAGAGAGAACTAATTCAGAAAGTACAACAGGTCAACAGTACAGGTTTTAAGAATGCCAAGCTGTCATGTTTCGAAAATAACCTTCCTAAAATGTTCTTGAAACCTGTGATATAATTACTGTTTGCTTACACAAAGAGCTTACAGTTAAAAAACAAACAAATTTCGCAGCAACTTTGTAGGATGGTTTATAAACTTATGTAAGAAAACCTGACAGATTCTAGGAACCACAAGTTATTTTAAACAAAACAATATACTCCTGTATAAATGTTAGCTAAGTCTACATTTTCCACATGATATATTATTATTGATTTGCGTATTTGAGATTTTGTGACAGCACCAGACTGAAATCTAGCCCTTCATCAAAGATTCCTCGATACGTCAAGGGTTTTTAGCTTATTGAAAGAGGAATTCCTGTATAGACTCTTCTGGGTTTTCTCAATAGGGACAAACTGTAGGAAATAACGGTACATACGATCTATGTATATTTTATATAGAGGAAAGTCTCTGTTTTAAATCAAAAAGTGACTTCCGCACAATGTTACGAGCCTTGCCCCACTACAGCAACAGCTATATCAGTAACTGAGGTATTTCCCTATATATTAAAAGTAAAAAAAAAAAAAAGTCTGATAGTAATGACAGGGATGTATAGCATAAGAATTCCACTAAACAAGACTGGTTTTTAATGCTGCACTTCCCAGACTGCTAGTAAAGTCATTGCTATATTTACACTGCTCAGTATCTATCCAGCCATCCGTCCATTTTCTGTACTGCTTATCCTACACAGGGTCGCTGGGGAGCCTGGAGCCTATCCCAGGGGATTCGAGGCACAAGGCAGGGGACACCCTGGACGGGGTGCCAACCCATCGCAGGGCATAATCACACACACATTCACACACTACGGACCTACAGTGCATGTCTTTGGACAGGAGGAGGAAACCCCCGGAAAAAAAAGTTATATTAGACACTTGGTTTTGTTAAGTAATTGTGTTTAAAAAGTTTATTTAATGTGTTGTTGGGTAGTTTTATCATCAAAGAAGTTCAAATGGAGGAAGGTGTGAGCTAGCCAGAAAAAGGCTGGATTTGATCTTTTAATGTCTTCTATTGAAAGGCTCTTTGATGCACAGGGCCTCTGTGTATGTGCCAGGTTTCCCAGCCAAAACCCTAATCTCTACAACCATCATCTGTCCTAAAGCTGTTAGCCATTTTAAAATCCTGTTTTGAGTTCACTTAAAACCTGGCTGTCGTTCCTTACTTAGCTCATCTTACTATACTGCAATGTTTTACTGTAAATCTTGTCACTTTACCTACTAACTGATAGCATTCCTAATGTGCTTCAGCCAACAGATTTTTGGAAAGTGAGGAGAAGAGTCATCTGTGTGCTGGGAAATGTGACGTCCCCTCACACACCTTTACAGAAACCGATTTTTAGAGGCTTCGCCCTTGACGTAGATCATTGGGCATACTCTGATCCAAAACCCGCCTCTGTCTACGCCTGGTTGGTCACAATGGAAGGTGGGTTTTGGGGGGAGGTTGGAGTGTGAATGCTAGAGAAAAGACAGAGGTTGAATAGGGCAGCTCACTTCCACTGTTATTCAAACAGTATATTCACACAAATCCCCCCACACACTATTTCTTCTTTCACACACGCTCTCTATAATGGCTCCAAGCTCTCTCTCTCTCTCTCTCTCTCTCTCACACACACACACACACACACACACACACACACTTTCTTTTCCTTTCACCCATTCTCTTTCACTCTTTGTGACACTTCGACCACACACACACACACACACACACGTTCTCTTTTACTTTCTTTGTGTAATAGCTTCAGTAAATACACAATTCATTTCACCATTCACTTTCTCTCTGTAGCACCTTCCTCCTCAACAAGCACTTTTCCATTTTTTGACCAAAGTCTACAAAGTGTTTATGATAAAACACAAAACAAAACATTGCACTATGATTTATTAGGTCATTTAAGAATTAAATCTATGAAAATTGCTGCAAATCATAAAAGATATAGTAAAATAAAATACTTAACAACAACAAATAGACCAGGTCAGAACACACACACACACACACACACACACACACACACACACACACACACACACACACACACACACACACACACCATGGGTCAGTGTTTTATAACCCAGCCTGGGTTATAAACCGCAGCATACATTTTCCAAGCAGAGGAAGAAGGCCTCATGTCTTGTAGAGAAAAAGAAAAAAGAGAGAGAGTTAGAAAGAGAGAGAAAACAGTCATAATTGCTTGCAGAACTCTTTTGGACAGAGTCAGAGCTCAGATACGTCCCATATGGTGTGTGTGTTTTTTTTTTTCCACGGTCGCTTTGATTTAAAAGAACAGTCCCTGATTCTCGAACCTACCATTTAAAACCCGTATTTGTGATTTATATGTTTTTGGTGGTTTGGATCAGGTAATGGATTATAAAGTGGCAGAAATTCTGCTAGTGAGGTTGCTGATGTAGGGATTTAAAGTGGTGTAGTATATTAGCTGTGTTAGTAGAGATGGTGGGAGGGCAGAGGCAGTTTACCGCATGTAAAAACTAGAGCAGCCGTACTTGTCTCGCTCACCAAAATATAGTGAAAGTTACGTAGTTCAGTAGTTGAGGTCCTGTGTTGGTGACTGGAGGTTTGCAAATATGAGAGACACTACTGAGACCCTTAAAGTCACTCAACCTTGCTAAAAAATTTAAACACTCACACTTTGCAATACTTTGGGTTGTGTTGTTATGGGAAAATAATCCATCCATCCATTCATTTTGCAAACCACTTATTCTACACAGGGTCACAGGGAGCCTGGAGCCTATCCCAGGGACACCCCGGACGGGGTGCCAACCCATCGCAGGGTACGATCGGACACACATTCACACACTACGGACAATTTGTAAATGCCAATCAGCCTACAACACATGTCTTTGGACTGGTGGAGGAAACCGGAGTACCCGGAGGAAACCCCCGAAGCACAGGGAGAACATGTAAACTCCGCACACACAGGGCAGGGGTGGGATTCGAACTCTCAAGCCTGGAGGTGCGAGGATAACACAGCACATCCTAAAGTGTTTTATTCCATTTACAGCACAGCAATTCGACAACAATTACAGTTGTGTATTTATTAAAGAATGGCATGTTGTACTTTTTGTCCATTTATAGTTACATTCAAAGTCTGTGAAGTTATTTTCTGTTAAAAGTTATAGTATAGCAGCTATTAACAGCTATAAAAACACAAATCAATATATATTACCGTAAAAGGAAACTGGAAAGCCCTCTGTCCTGACTCCTAACATAAAACCTTACCATATCAGCGATTAGAAATTCTTTTTTTTTTTGTTAAATCACAACACATTATTATTATTATTATTATTATTATTATTATTAGATGGTGTGTTATTCCTATAGTGAATAAGGCAGTTGCTAAGGATTATTATAATCCACAAACCTCAACTTTAAAGAAATGATATACACTTTTATCCAGCTTTCACAAAATACACAGAATCAGTGGTACACCAAAAGGAGACAAAAACATTAATACGGTATTGTTTATCATCCATGAAAATCCCTCTTTACCAGAATACATTAATCTGGAGATCAATCTTGTAGAATATACTAGCGCAAAGATGTATGTTGTTCCACTGAAGAATGAAATGGGGGCAGGGGAATGTGGTAAAACTTTGTTTTAAAATGCTACAGATCAAGCTTAACTGGTTGAAGACACTTGTAGAAGAGTCATACCAGATGCTTTCAAATGACTTTTTCCAAGTTAAATATTCTAAGCTAATGAGATAACCATTCTATGTGAGAAAATAACATTTTTGCCAATCCCAACCCACTACAACTACGCATTATGAATTAAAATGCATGTAAAAAAAAAATCATGTACTTTTGCATTAATGTGTGACTCTACTTAACATCTCCAACGGAAAATATCCTTTTTACGCATTCTTTTATAGATTCACTCCTATGAAATATCTGGAATATTTTACAAGTGATGTGTTCAGTAGAAAGTCCGTCCAAAAAAAATTCCTGACGTTCATACTAAAAGAAAAATTAAGGTTGTGGTAAGAAGAAAATTAAGTCCTAATGATATTGTGATATGTCCTCATGGATGCTAGTTAACCACATTTTGTGTGTTTGCTAATTCTATGCTAGATCCAATGTTGAAAAGTTATAAGGGCTGAATGTCACCCCAATTGGGGAATCAGTCACCTAACAAGCCATTGTTCTCCATAATACACTACTAAATAGTACCAAACAGTAATATTTTTCACCAACGTTCTCCACCAAACACTGCTGTGGAGTTGATGGTGATCCTTATGGCTGGGGACTGCTTTGGTGGCAACATGGCCACTACAAACAACAACTAACAAAGTTGGAGGTCTTCATGAGACCTGAAGTGATTTGATTTGTTATGTTGACACATTTCCTTTTGAAACAGGAAGTTAGAGAAAAAATCATGTTTAAGTACTTGACTGATTTACACATCAGCCAGTAGTGTTCAGGATACACAACCCCACTGCATCCAAACAAACTTAGCTGAGCATACTACATTTACCACATTGGCAGACATCCTTACCCAGTGTGACTTACATATATCTTATCAGCAGTTGAGAGCTCAAGGGCCCAACACTGGCAGTCCTGGGATTTGAACTCATAACCTTCTAATCAGAAGTCCAACGTCTTAACCACTGAGCTACCACTGCCACAGCAGAATTGGGATTCGAACTCGGGTGTGCCATGTAACGAGTGCACAGCCAACCCTCCACTGAGTGTGAGTACTATTAGTACTATATTAGCACTAGCTAAATATTAAGAAGAATGAAGTTTTTCAACTGTGGAGGATCTGTCACCACTGCCTTCACCCAAGAACTAGACAATGAGATGCCGTGTGTTTTTAGAGTCATGCTGTTCATGTTCGTGTGGTGGTGTACTGGATAAAGATGGAATAGCATTCTCAATCAGTCAGAAGTAGGAAAACATTCCATTATTTAAGTTGACAAAACTCTTTGTTGAAAGAAACTTGTATATATTCCATTCCCTTCTAAATGAATAAACTGCAACCATTTTTTTTTCCTCACCAAAGGCTGAAAAAGGGAATAATGTGTGGGAAGAAGGACAGCCAGAAACACACTGATGAACCACATTTCCTGCTAATGAGCTGCTACTGTAGTGCAAGACACGCCATACATTATATGTAGCTACAACTAATATAAATGTAGCTACAACTAATATGAATTTAGCTTATAGGGGAATTAAATTGGACAAATGCCACATGAGTACAGAATGAGTCATCAGAAAAACTGTTTAAACAGTTACTTGGAAGTGTGCAACTTTAAAAACTTAAATGGGAATATCTCCAAAACTTTTTCTTTAAAATAAATAAATAAATAAATAAATAAATAAATAAATAAATAAATGTTTTTCTAGTTATACTGTCTTACTGGGGTCCACAACACTAAGGGACAGGTACAAAAAAGCTCAGAAACACCCATTTTGTTATTCATGGATACTTTACAAAGCATTTTGATGAGGAAATTGGTTTTGCATTTTCATTGTTTCTGCCTGTAATTTGCATTAGTCATGCTTGTTTAGTCTTGCCAAAGCTAACGCTCAAAATTTCCTCAGCAGGAAGGTATGTATATACAGTACACAGCGGACAATAAGCTTTTTATGGCCTCTGTAGTTTTCCGCGCGCTCTATTTAGCATGGACAACCCAAACATTCCCACGTGACGCTACAACGATTAGCTCACGAGCACGCGCTGCTGCAGGAGAGGGTAAAGAAGAGAGAAAAAAAATAGACAACACACACACACACACAGAGCAGTCGGTGGAGGGAGTGAGAAATGAGGAGCGCACTCCTTTCCCATCTCAGTGCACTTTTACTTGCTGATATGTTTCCGTTTCTTCTTTGCACTGTGGAAGTGTTTTCATGAGGATTTACACAAGGCTCGTTCGGGCGCGTGCTTGGTGTGTTTGATTTGATTGCTTAAAAAAAAACAAAAAAACAAACTCACTGAAGAAAGTTTGAATTCGTGGACATCGTGGCAGCCATGCCGGAGAAAGTGAGCATCTCAGACTTCGTCTCGTTGGCGAATGAGGACATCACGTCGCCATCCACGTCGTGTTTTCAGGCCAAAATGAGCGACTGTCGGAGCACAGTGACGGGCCTGGAGGAGGTGAGTGAGAGCGCGAGCTTGCGGCTTCAGTTCAAGGCGCGTGCGGTTACCTGTGGCACCTGAAGCGTGAGCGGTCCATAACTAACAGTTTATTTCATAACAGCACTCTCTAAGATAGATTTAAAGCTAAAAACTAACAACCTTATCGTGTTGTGGGGGTAACTTTGTTTTAAAACAGGTTCGAAGTAGATTAGAATATGGCTAATTTTAGGGTTTTAACAAAGGGGAGCATTTTTATTTTTTTTAACCTAACAGAACTAAATAGTAAAATATCTAATAAATATTATAGCTGTTTCTTTTATCTTCCATCAAAAACCCCACATGTAGACATAGTGATTTTACATAGACATAGTTTTATTATCCAGTTTTATACACTTATGTACAAGTGTCATCATATTAAGCTGTAAAGAAGCATGTAGTATTATACCAAAAGCAATTTGTTTTTTGGGTCTTCTTCTTCTTCTTCTTCTTCTTCTTTTCGTTTTGTTCTTAAATAGGTCACTATTATAAGATTCCTTTCTGTTTCAGAAGAAACATAATGCAGCATGTTCTTTCATGTAAATAGTTGTGTAGTTGAAAAATGATTTCATCATGTTTTCTTCGCGAAACCAATATAATGTTTGTATATTTCATTAATTCACTCTACACATTTGTCTGGATCTGAGAGAAAAGAATTTTGCATGCTGCAAAATGTGACTTTTAGTTGAAATGTATAGATCACAATGTGTGTTTATGGTCAGCTAACTAGGTGCAAGGAGCTATATTTATAAAAAAAAAAATAAAAAATAAAAAAAAAAGCTAGTGATGAATCAGAGTAATGGTTTCCACATTCAAAGAGGATGATATAATGGATGTTCACTGCGAATATTAGCATTCAGAACTGAGAGTAGTCTAGCTTACTGAAGACCCACTAGTAACAACACGACACGACAGGATGCGTAATAGATAAATAATCAACAACGGGGTGGTGTGATATTTTATCAACCCGAAGTTGATTCTTTTCCAATAACAGTATGTCTTGTAGTATTTTCTTGCTTGGATACTATAGCAAATAGCCAGTGATTACAATGTTTATTTCTTAAATAATGACACGATGTACTTTTGTTTGTCACTACGTAACTGAACGTCAGTAAAAGAATACCGCCTGTAATTTTATATCTTCAGTGAATAGAGGCGAGACCAATCAGAGAGCGTTTACAGGAAAATACATGGAAACACTCGTGTCTTATTGACTGACAGCTCTCAATTCTGTCAAACGCTAGCTCACAGTCAGTGTGAGGGGAAAAAATGGATATACAGAGATTTAAAAAAAAAAAAAAAAAAAAAAAAGATTATTATTTTTTTAATCCAGTTAATGGATGGAATCTGAAACACTAACATACTGAAATTTGAATCTCTTTTCATTCAATAATGCAAAGACTTTCATTAGAATTGTGTAGAGTGCCCTCTGTTTTCAGTCTGATACAGTAGGTCTGTATTTAAGTAGAACCGATCTACAAAACTGATCTTGATCCACTCTGTCTTTCGGGTGTAAACATATAAACTGGTTTTAGGTTCTCTCTAGTGTGTGCAATGTATTACACCCAGAAATCTTTACTTCTGAAGGGCCACTTACACGACACCGTAAGGAACAAGTATTTGTGAAAACGATGAAATCATGCGCACGCGTATTACGTGTTCAGTCTATAGGCATGCGTGTGAGTACTTCAAAACAATGCGCCAGACATTCAAAACTAATGTTGGACTACAGGACTGTGTTTGTGCTGCTCAAGATTTTGTGTTTATGGACGCTTCTCCAGCAAAGTGTAGATTTCCTGCATCGCTACTACGACCAGCGGAGACGCATCTGTTACATACACCAAATTATTAACCCACATCTACGCCAACGAGGGCTATTCAAAATCTTATAATTAGGGGCCTGTAGCCCCTATTGTTTCTTTTAGTTTTCTTCTTCTTCTTCTTCTTCTTCTTCTTCTTCTTATTCCTCACTGGGAGTCTATGGCAGCCCTATGAACCGTAAGTACGAAAATTATGAAATTTTTCACACTCATAGATATGACCATGAATAGTATCTGGACCAATTATGGGGTCTCTAGGACCAACTCTATAGCACCACCACTAGTTCAGAAATTCTCTTTTCAATTGGTTATAATTGTTGAGCTAAATTTCTTTTCTCTGGGACAAAGTGTTCATTAGATTACTCTGCTCATGGTGATCACAATCCATGTCCTACTTTAAGACTCCACCCATTACAGTAGTCACCATTTTTAAATGTATATTATTCAGTTTTCTCGCTACTCCTCATTCAAATTTTGTTACAGAATTTTGATATTCATATCTGTTCAAAGTTGTGGTCCAGTATCTGTTAACATTCTAACTAATGCTTTTGTGTGCTCATTCTCACCTTGGAAGCTCTCCTCAGCATCAAAACAAAGGTGCATTCTCTGTGTGGTGCACTGCGATAAATGACAAGCTTCAGTTCTAGAGGTCCTGGGATCGAGTCCCGTCTAGTTCCAGTCTGTAATCTTGTCATTCGGTTCCTTTCTTTTGTGGCTCTGCATTGCATGAAACTTTCAACCTCTTGGCATGCAAATAAATACCTCTGTTCTGTTAATTTTCTGTTCAATCTTATTCTCAGCTGTGCTTTTATTCATTCTTATACATTCTGTTTCTCCTCTTTTTGTTCTTCATTGCGCTTGCTGCACCTTTGGGGCTTGGCCCCATTAATTGCTGCTTGCAGCTATAATTATCTTTGTAATTGTCTGTTTTGGAGTATATTTATTCTTTTATTGCTAATAAATATAGAAAGCAGACTGACTGCCAGTGTCTCACTATTTGATTTGTATTTGCCGATTTGTGTTCCATTTTGGTACAGTGATAATCAATTATTAGTACTTAAAGATGCACTATTTCGATTTTTTTTCTTCAGTATTTAAAAACGAACGAGCTTTGTTAACAGAATTCTGACCTGGAGCACAAGAAAAGCTAAAAGATGGGGTTGAAGACAGAAAAATCCATTTCCACAATGGAGAAAAGAAACTTTATGCACATTTCATGTACATTAAATTTTATTACATTAGGGACGTCTCAGCATTTATTAACCAAGATAAATAAGCCAGATCTATGCTCGACATGTGAGTTTTCACAATTCTTTATGACGGTGAATAATTTTCCTAACTAAAAAGTCTAACTATCAAGATTCTAAGTAACTGGAGAACTTTTTTTTTTTGTACTCCACGTAGATCATAAACCATTGAAATCGGTTGAGAAATGTAAACGTTGTTGTGCTTTTTATCCAGAAAAACCGCAGCTCCCCCGTTTACTTGTATTTGTTTATAGGGCTCTCTTGCCCGGATCAACATGGCGGACACGTTGACGTGAATGCTTATGTGTGCAGGTGCGTAGTGTTTCTTTACGACGTGACATCGCCAACTACTGGCCTGGCATGCACAATACAGCGGTCTTAGGCGTTTTTGCAGATCCGTGTGAGCGGGGATCGTTTTGACAACGTTGTCGTCTGTACGTGAACCTTTCCAGAAATGCAAAGGAAACACTTTTCCGTTTTTAGTACATCGTTGTCGTGTAAACGTACCGTAATATTTAAACCAAGTTAAATACAGACAAACACTCATGTCTTCTGTGAATGCCCTGGTGTAATTGATGGTTTTACATGTATAATTACTGTCTTCCGAAATTTTAAACTTGATCACACCACCTGATACATAATTAAAGATTAGCGTTCACTTTTCACCACACCTCAGAAGAGAAACATGATATAACATGTTTATATGCATAGAGTCAGTAATAAAAATATATATTATTTTTGTCTTTTTTCTCATGACAGCTTAGGCTTGGAGGGAGCACATTGTGTATGTGTAACTATATTCTGACTGTTTTTGCATTGTATATTTGATCCCTGGCTACATGAGCCAAGACTCCCATGGGGCTGAAGGTGTGTGTGTGTGTGTGTGTGTGTGTGTGTGTGTGTGGATCCATTAGGGATTATTTCAGTTCAGTCTCTCATTAATTCAGTTCCTGGTGGGGCAGTTGTGGAATGTGGACTGAGATTACCTGGGCTGTATTGACTTAATGCACTGTGTGTGTGTGTGTGTGTGTGTGTGTGTGTGTGGATCTGAAGCATTCTCAAGGTTATGTCAAAAGGAGTGGAATATCTGGTGATTCTGGAGTCTGTGTGTGTGTAAGAAGGTCAGTTGTTGGCTGGCAATGAGAGGCCTGAAAGGCTGTTTAGGTTAGAGAGCAGAAGAGTGTTTGTTTTTGTTTAAATTCGATTAAAGCCTTGGAGCCTTTTGAGCCTCTCGGCAAAGGAAGTTTGGAAGAGCTATATACACATGTAGATGCACACACACACACGCACACACACGTGCAGCATGTCTTTGTCTATTATACAAATGTGCAAGTAAATAATTGCACAAAATAATATAATTTGCAACACACGTGGTATTTGTATATCATAGCTAATTGCACTCCATCACTTACCATCCTGATCAAACAAACTGCGAACAAACAATTACTTCCCCCTCAATCCAACAGTAGTTTAGTAGCTGAGACTTGATCGATCTCTGAAATTTGCAGCTTTGCCTTTCCATTGAGCGATAAGAGGTTATGAGGCTAACATACTGTTGAAGTCACAAGTTTACATGCGCGTTGCAGAAACTGCAAAATGTTAATTTCTAAAAAAATAAGAGGGATCATAAAAATTGTATTTTGCTTTTTATTTAGTTCTGCCCTGAATGAGCTTTTTCACATAAACAGATGTTTACATATAGTTTACAAGACACAATAATAACTGAATTTACACACATGAACCAGTTCAAAAGTTTACATACGCTTGATTCTTAACACTGTGTGTCGTTACCTGGATGATCAGCGACTGTGTTTATGTTTTGTGATAGTTCCCATGAGTCCCTTGTTTGTCCTGAGCAGTTAAACTGCCCACTGTTCTTCAGGTCCTGCACATTCTTTACTTTTCCATCATCATACTGCTTTTAAATTCGGATTGTTGTCTTGTTGCGGTATAGACACACATTCTTGTTTTGCTTATTTATCTTAAAATTATTTTTATTTGTAGCTAACTGTTACAATTTTGCAGTGGTAGACACCTGTATTGTTGAAGATCCCATTTCAGATTTAATGATAATGAGTCTTTATTGATCACATATACATGTGCACAGTGAAATTCTTTTCTTTACATACCCCAGCATGTTAGGAAGTTGGGGTGAGAGTGCAGGGTCAGCCATGATATAGCGCCCCTGGAGCAGAGAGGGTCAAGGGCCTTGCTCAAGGGCCCAACGGCCTTGCTCAAGGGCCCAACAGTGGCAGCTTGGCAGTGCTGGGACTTGAACCCCCGACATTCCGATCAGTAACCCAGAGCCTTAACCACTAAGCCACCACTGCCCAATTTAGTCCCCCTTTGCTGTTATAATGACCTCCACTCTTCTGGGAAGGCTTTCCATTAGATTTTAGAGGATGACCGTGGGGATTTGTGTTCATTCAGCCTCAAGAGCGTTAAAGATATCAGGCAGTGATGTCGAGTGAGGAGGTCTGGGGTGCAGACCAGAGATCAGGGCTCGGTGCAGGACACTCGAGTTCTTCTTCTACTCCAACCTTGGCATACCATGTCTTCATCTAGCTTGTTTTGTGCACAGGGGCGTCGTCATGCTGGGACAGGATTGGGTCTCTTAGTTCCAGTGAAGGGAAATTGTCAGGTTACAGCATATAAAGACATTTTATACAATTGTGTGCTTCCAGGTTTGTGGCAACAGTTTTGGAGAGGAACCACATATGGGTGTGGTGGTCAGATGTCCACATAGTTTTGTCCATATCGTGCACATTTTCATTGGTTCTGTTTAAAAACCATGGGGATGACAGCGTTTGCGTTCAGTAGTGTATTAATGTGTGTGTGTGTGTGGGGGGGGATTTGAGGGCAATAATCAATAGTAGAAACGTGCACTGCACTTTCAAGTGTACGCCAGTTAGACTGCTGTGTCTCTGTTACTGATTAGCGTAGCTTCAGATAAACCCTGATAAGCTTGTTTGGAAGAAGAGAGATGGCAAAAGATCCAAGGTTAATGCTCAGGGCTGTAAACAGATACAGATTCCTAGCCGTGCATATTTTTTTAAAATAATTTTTTTTTATAGCACAGTGAATGGGGTTGAGACTAAGCTGGGCTTCCTGTCTACTAAACCCTACACTAACGCATCTGATCCAGCGGATCATTCAGTTTAACCTACTTTCATTTGTAAGGCAAAATATAGGATGTGAAATTTATATATACTGACAAATCTAAGCAGCGGTGAATGAGTTAGGTATAACACGCTATATTAACGCAAATTGATGTGTTTTTGACGTGTGCTGTTTTAGAAAGCGTAAAGTTTGCAAAAACTCGAGACTACATTCAGCTCAGTTATCGGCATAAACATCACCCAGACGCGTATGTTATAGGTGTACGTCTCAAAACATATATTTTTTTATATGTTTATAACACCAACAGGATTTAAATTAGAGCTGGAACTATTTTCAGAGCTGCTGTTCTAGAACATTAATAAATATAATATAATATGTGAGAATTCGACAGCATTGTGGATTAAGCATCTGGACAAGACGTGTCACATCATTGGTCCAAGAAATGTATAGTACTTAATTCTTTATAAAATGGAGAAAATCACCTGCTTCCATAAGTAAGAATGGGAAAATATGCCAAAAAATATGATGTCATGATGATATTTAAAGACTTGATTTATATACTTGCTATTTGGAGCGTGTCTGCTTTATAAAATTCTGCTATCTGTAATTGAGACTGTAATTATTGTTCTAGACAGACAACTCATACAGAGCTCAGTTGTGTATGAACAAGTAGAGTGTGTTTACACCAATGGTACCAGTGTATCGTGGGTGGTTTTGTTTCTTTGCATGTAAACCTGCATGGCCAGATTGCTCCGTTTATACGTCGACAAACACACCAGCTGGGACATGTTCATTTTCTCTTACACACACACACACACACACACACATTCTCTTTATTTACGACGTGCCAGTAGTCAGCTATTGGGATGAAAGTCCTGGTTTTTTTTCCTTACGACAAAAAGCTTGTATCTCTTATTGTTCTGTTCATTTCTGGTAGAGTACTCTCTAGCATTTTGATAAGAACAATCGTTATTTTATTGTTTTATTTCTGTTGCTTTAAACATAGACACACTATGAGTCAAAAGTTTGGACATACCTGCTCATAGGTTTCTTCAATTAATTTTATTTTGTACTGTTTTAGGATAATAATGAAGACATTAAGACTTTTTTTTTTTTTTTTAATGGTTGTGTTGAACAAACCAAAACTATTTTACGTTCTTTATTCCGAACATAATACATGAAATAGTTTTGATATGTTTAACACTTTTCATGGTTGTGTTAAATGTTCTTATGACGAACAATGCTCCTGATGAAGCTTTGAACGCCACAATCGCTTCATGAGGAGCTTCGCCAAGTCCACAAATAGTCCGAGCTCCTCACTGCTTCTCTCAGGAGGCTTTCACGCTGGCAGTTTAGTCCGGAAAAGAGCGCGGTTTGCGTGAAAAACGGGTAATGTGGACGCTGTCATGCGGACCAGGACGCGCACTGCGGTACCGAACCCGAGACTACCTGTAGGAGGTGGTCTGAATTGTGATGCACTGGAACTGTGCTGAGATTCCTGCCAATGTGAACGCAACTCGTGCGTATGTATTTTAGACGATGATAACATAATTCGTTTCAACAACGCGCATGTACCATGAGTGGGAGGGGAACGCTGTGGGGCACAGAAGAGGTCCACTGCTGCGCATTAGGGATGTCAATTTACACAAATTCCCATGACCGAACATCATTTAAATTAATCATCGATTAATCGTTAAGCTTAAGATTCGTCTACTGCAGTGCAAGATCCGAAGATCCGTCTACTACAGTGCAAGATCCGTCTATTACAGTGCAAGATCCGTCTACTACAGTGCAAGATCCGAAGATCCGTCTACTACAGTGCAAGATCCGAAGATTTGTCTACCACAGTGCAAGATCCGTCTACTACAGTGCAAGATTCGTCTGCTACACGATTTGTCTACTACAGTGCAAGATCCGTCTAATACAGTGCAGGATTCGTCTACTACACGATTCGTCTACTACAGTGCAAGATCCGTCTAATACAGTGCAAGATTCGTCTGCTACACGATTTGTCTACTACAGTGCAAGATCCGTCTAATACAGTGCAGGATTCGTCTACTACACGATTCGTCTACTACAGTGCAAGATCCGTCTAATACAGTGCAGGATTCGTCTACTACACGATTCGTCTACCACAGTGCAAGATTCGTCTACCACAGTGCAAGATCCGTCTACTACAGTGCAAGATTCGTCTACTACAGTGCAAGATCCGAAGATCCGTCTACCACAGTGCAAGATCCGTCTACTACAGTGCAAGATCCGAAGATCCGTCTACTACAGTGCAAGATCCGAAGATTTGTCTACCACAGTGCAAGATCCGTCTACTACAGTGCAAGATTCGTCTGCTACACGATTTGTCTACCACAGTGCAAGATCCGTCTACTACAGTGCAAGATTCGTCTGCTACACGATTTGTCTACTACAGTGCAAGATCCGTCTAATACAGTGCAGGATTCGTCTACTACACGATTCGTCGACCACAGTGCAAGTTTCGTCTACTACACGATATGTCTACTACAGTGCAAGATTCGTCTCCTGCAAGATTCGTCTACTACAGTGCAAGATTTGTCTACACGGTTCGTCTACTACACGATTCGTCTATTGCAAAATTCGTCTACTACAGTGCAAGATTCGTCTACAAGATTTGTCTACTACAGTGCAAGATTCGTCTACAAGATTCGTATATTACAGTGCAAGATTCGTCTACTTTAGTGCAAGATCCGTCTACTACATGACTCGTCTACTACAGTGGCATTTAGCCACCGGCATGACATGGTGTGAAAATCCCACTGAAAATGCCACTTTCCTCACCCAAATGAAAAGGTTTTTTTTTTTTTTTTTGTTTGTTTTTTTTAAACTCTAAATAATAGGCTAGTAGGACTGTAAAATGAATCAATGTGAAGGAACAGTTGCACAATTCGGACCGCAGCAAACATGCCCAGTGTGAAAGCCACCTTAAATTCTACATGAAATCTACTTGTTTGGGGAAACATTTTAAATTTTAAATAAAAACTACTGCATTAAAAAATATTCAGAAATACATTTATACGTGGGGTAATAGGGTGGCACCTTGGGTAGCATTGGTCATTTAATCCTGAGCTTGAATCTGTGTGGTGTTTCCTCTGGGTTCTCCAGTTTCTTACTAAAAACATGCCAGTAGTTGAATTGGCTATGCTCAGTTGAATTTCCAAGGTATTTTCCTGACTCATGCCCAGTGTTCCAGGAACTGGCTCCAGATTCCACCACTGACTTCCAGTGCTTACTCAAGATGAATGAATTTATACATGGGTGATTACCATCACTATTTCCAATTGTCTTAGATACCAATTTCAATCATAAGCCTTTTATCAAAATGCCAATTGATTATCCAATCACAAGCAGTTCTGGCTAATATCAGATATTGGCTATCCAATCAGTAGCCTTCCTGCTTCAAAACGATCTAACTTTCCATATGGAGAGAAAGCATCTCTGTAAGTAAAAGGCATATGACCGTTGAACTCTTCTCTTTAGCAAATATGAAGTGGTTGGTAGGAGTAAAGACTGGAGACCAAGAATATCCAAGAATATTTTGCAGTACTGCTGCCAGACTCTCTGTCGCTCTCTCACTCTCTCTGTCTATCTCTCTCTCTCTCTCTCTCTCTAAGAATATAATACAGACATGTGACTTGAATTAGAGCTGGAATTCTTTTCAGAGCTGCTGTTAGAAAATTAATCTACACCTTCTCACCAATCAGATTGGAGAATTCAGCAGCACTGTGGTTTAAGGATCTGGAGGACACTGGACAAGCAGGGTCACATAATTAGTCCAAGAAATGTAAAGTACTTAATTACTCGTAAAAATAGAGAAAATCACATGCTTCTGTAAGTAAACGTGAGGAAATATGGAAAACATTAAATACAATATAGTATATTTGAATACTTTTCTTATATTTGAAGATTTAGATACTTGATTATTTGAAACTTTTTTAATAAGCCTTTTAGAAGCAATAACGCTTTCTATGCTATCCTGTATAACAGTCAATAAAGCTATTAATATCTACTCAGATGTTCAGTGTTCTGCAGGGTGTCCCAAAAGTCTCCGTACACAGGGGAAATGAACACTATTTAGCAAAAGGTCTTACAAAACTTTTCATACTTGGTTTATATTATATATATTTTTTCAGGTAGCCTTTAAGAATGCTTTTATGGCAGACATCCTTATCTAGAGCAACTGACATTTATCTCATTTATACAACTGAGCTGAGGGTTAAGGGCCTTGCTCCAGGGCCCAACAGTGGCCGCTTGGCAGTGCTTGGATTTGAACTCATGACCTTCTGATCAGTAAACCAACATCTTAACCACTGAGCGTTTGTCTTCTTTTTGTGATGGACTTTAACAGGAAACATGGAATGCTCATCACACACGACACTGCTGCCAAACTTATTAGCAAATTCAAAAAGACTGGAAGTGTTGTGGACCGACCGAGAAGTGGACGTCCACAAACATCCACTGATGAAGGCACAACCGACGTGGTGCTGGCAAACATAGTCGCCTGTGTATGGAGACTTTTGGGACACCCTCTCTCTCTCTCTCTACATATATATATATATATATATATATATATATATATAATTCTGCAGCACGCCTCGTCTTCAACCAGCTGAAGAGAACCCATGTCACACCCCTCTTCATCTCCCTCCACTGGCTTCCTGTAGCCGCCCGTATCAAATTCAAGGCCTCGATGCTCACCTACAAGACC
>JANDJT010000228.1:25399438-25412782 GCA_024331685.1 Stegophilus panzeri
AAACGTTCTCTCTCAGTGCTGCAATTATTCTAGAACTAGTAACTTCAAAGAGACTTCTAGAAGACGTGACCTTGAAAAGGTCTTTAAAGTTAAGAATTCTAAAATAACCCTTTTAGATAAAGAGAATGCTCCTCTCCTTTTTCAACACTGCAATTTTTCTAGAAGTCTGAAGTTTAAAGTGAATTCTAGAATAAATGACCTTGATACATTCTTTACCAACACTGCCGTTATTCTACATCTCGTAACTTGGCAGATAATTCTAGAAGAAGTGACTTTGAAAAGGTCTTTATCAGCACTGTGTTTTAGAATTTCCGAATTCTTAACTTCAGAGAGGTTTTTAGAACAAGTCACTGTGAAAAGTTCTCTACCAACGCTGGTTCTTTTAGAATGCATAACTTCAATTCAAAGGGCACTCTAGAGCAGCAAAATTCTAGAATTGCCCAACACTGCACTATAAATCATTAATCTCCGTATTCATGGCTGTTAATTGAGGTTGTTTGATAACGGCTGGTCTGCATGCCTAAGCCTCTACTGTATTACATAATATTGGACAAACAGCCTACTAAAAAAAATCCCGGTATTCTTCTCCTGGACTCCTGGATTTTTTTTTTTTTTTTTTTTTATTTTTTTTTTTTTTTTTATAAATTCCTTGTGAAGTTGTGTTGTGAGGCATGTTACAACAGATCTGTTGCTCTGCATAAAAACAAAACTGGTTTGGGTGAAGCTCATAAAAACATTTTCTCACATAGAGACTCACACTCTTTCGATTGAAGTAGCAAAATCATAAACGTCATTTGGTTCATCTGGGAAAAAAAAACAAAAAAAAAAAAACAATGTAAAATGTGGTGAGTCTTGAGTTCTCAGAATTGACGTTCTCTCTTTTTAAAAAAAAACAAATAAATAAATAAATAAAACGAACACTCGTATTGTTTCCAGCTGGACTCTGAAAAGACAGTGCGGGAAAACATTTTCGAGCCTTCCCAGCAATCACACACGCGGAGAACAGGCCAAGCAATCCCAGCAAGCCAGGATGATTATATTTCCCTGAGATGAAAACAAGCAGAAATAATTTCTGGAAATCTGTGGTGGAGGTTGGTCGCTTAATGCAGATTTAGAGTTTCAAAGATTGCTTGGAGGCGTGTTGGTTTATACGTGATTAATAACGGAATGGGTTTTAATATGCATTCAGATATCTCTGAATTCAATTTTTATTGGTTATACACACAACCATACACAGTACAACGTGCAGTGAAATGCTTTTACAGTGAAAACTGTCCGTGACATAAAAATAGAATGTACATAAACCAGAATTGACTTCTATACAGGTAGAAAAGGACTATAAGTGAAAAAAATATATATATAAAAATATGATGTAAGGGATGCAAAGAAACAGTACTGTTCCATAAACCTGTATTTCTACACTGGGAATATTCTCAGTTTGTTGGTTAGTCCTGGACTGAGAGGCTCGGAATCCATATGACTTCCAATAGCTGCTGTACTTTTTGTCTTTTTGCATTCCCTACTGTAAACTAGGGATTTCACAATACCAAAAATCTAGTAGTCGGTACCGATACCACCAAAAGTACACGATACTCGATACCAAAGTCGACACCACGGTGTGGTATAAAATAAATAAATAATGTAAAAACTCTCCTGGAGGACATCCTCCTCTGGCTGATACTGGCAAAAAGAGAGCGAGGGCAATATTTTAGTTATCAAACACTGTCTGACAATGACTAATAAAACAGTGGAGGCTACAAGTGCTAAGGTGCACTCCTAAGTGTGCGCACACACACACACACACACACACACACATCACCTCTTACCACCTTTCCTCTCAACAAGTCGGGGTGGAACTAAACTTGTTTCCATCTTCTGTAGTTTTTCCCGTGTGTTTGTAGACGTTCTTCTTCTTTACCACTTGTGGACCGACTAAAACACTTACGCGTATTTGCTGCCCCCTTCAGTTCTGGAAGAATTGCAACCTCGGTACTTCATTACCAACGGTACCTACGCTACTTCAGAAAAACAAGTACCGTCACGTTTTAAGAATGTTGGTACCGACTCGGTACCGAAGTATCGGTTCTCGTGACATCCCTACTGTAAACAAAGCTCATCTCACGTTTTCTATTTTTTGTTGTTGTTCTTTGTTTTGTTTGTAGGTTCGCCAGGACGAGGACGAGCAGGTGAAGCAGCTCTCTCAGCTCCGTGACTGTCTCAGGAGTCAGCTACAAGTGGAGGGTAAAGAGGTAACTCCAACTCCCAGCATGACTCACTTCAATGTCTGAAAGCATGTCACTGGGGCAGGTCTCGATGTGAACGTGATGATTATGGCCTCAGATACACTTTTTTTAAAATTTATTTATTTATTTATTTATTTATTTATTTAAAATAAAGATCCAGGGTACCAAGATGAAAATGACGACGATGTCCTTTTTCTTTTCAGGATTATCTAAACAGAAAGAACGCCGGTCACGGCTACAGCATCCACCAGCCACAGGGCAACAAAAAATACGGCACCGAGAAATCAGGCTTCCTGCTCAAGAAGAGCGATGGGTGAGTCAGAACACCGGCTGTACCACAGTCGGAAACAGTTCGATGCACTAATCACTATTAAACCCTGTTTGGTACTCGCATCACTTGCAGTTGGTTCCTTGTGGGAGTGAAGCAACTGCTAACACCGACACTTCTCTGGTTTCTCTGCATCATCATCATCATCATCATCATATTAACTTTCATATATTCACCTTAAAGATGCCACTGTTTTAGACGACACCGATACTCATGTGATAGTTTTCTTTCTTTAACAACTACAACACTTTAACATTTTTTTTTTTTTTTTTTTTTTTTTAAATGAAACTTTTTCACACAAAACTCACTTCCACTGTGGATATAATAATGTATAAAGAATAAATATAATAAAACCAATCCTAACAAAAGATAAAACAGCATTTTTATATGTAAACTTTTTTTTTTTTTTTTTACACCCCCTCCCCCCCAAATCCAATTCCAATCTCCTGCCATTTGTAACAGGATCTGATGTTCGATATGTCTTCTCCGATGTTCGAGCCACCATTTTTTGCTCGCATCACCCCGATAGCGGTTCTGGGTAGCAGATCAGTGCCATCTCTCTCTAATTCAAGTAAACATGTACGATGTTGGTAGCCAAATGGCGTACACTCTACTGTAAAATTGTCTGAGACGGTAGACAACTCACACCAAGGAATTTACTAGCAGCAGTTAGTAAGAGAGTGGCATGGTGGTAATGTTTCTGCCTCACAGCTCCAGGTTCCCCGATTTGGTCCTGAGCTGTCCGTGTTGAGTTTCACATGGTCTCCCCATGTTCATGTGGGTTTCCTCTGGGTTCCTGAGTTTCTCTGCAGCGCTAAATTGGCCGTAGGTGCAGATGCGTGTGTGAATGTGTGTGCATGTTGCCATGCAATAGACTGGCGTCCCAAACAGGGTGTATTCCTGCCTCACGTCCAGTGTTCCCGAGATCCATCCTGACCAGAGCTTACCGAACACGAATGACTGATTTTTGTGCAATGAAATACTGATGTGCAGGGGGGCATTATGGCTTAGCGGTTAGCACGTTTGCTTTGCACCTCTGGGGTTCAAATCCCGCCTCCAGCCTGAGTGCGTGGAGTTTGACTGTTCTCCCCGTGCTTTGGGGGGTTTCCTCCGGGTACTCCGGTTCCCTCCCACAGTCCAAAGACATGCGCTGTAGACTGATTGGCATTTCCAAGTTGTCCGTAGTGTGTGAATGGGTGTGTGATTGTGCCCCGCGATGGGTTGGCACCCCGTCCAGGGTATCCCCGGAGTTCCCTGGGATAGGCTCCAGGCTCTTCGCGACCCTGTGTAGGATTATAGTACAGGAACATGGATCGATGTACTGAAGTGCATTTCATTATCGGGCACATTTCCAATTATAGATGATTCAAGGGCAAGTTTTATTTATTTTTTAAAAAGAAAATTAAAATGTATGCAAGTCATTTCATGATACAAAATGGCAAAGAAGATAAATGAATGAATTAAAAAAAAAATTTTATTTAATGACAACTAATTTGCACAGAATTAATCAGTATAAAATCAGGTTTTTTTTGTTAAGTTTTTGGTTTTTTTTAAGCTTAAAACATTTTTTCCCAATGAACCTCTCAAACATTGTCAGTAAACCAGACGTGTGTGTGGATTGGGAAATCACTAGAATGTTCTTTCTCAAACACACTTCTTCATTTGTTCTTTTTTTTTTTCTTAAGTCAAACACTGACGTTAAAATAATGGTGTTTGTTGGCTCAGTGAGCTGGGAAGACATGCTGTGTGTGTGTGTGTGTGTGTGTGTGTGTGTGCGCTTGCTTGTATGATTCAGCTGTTCTTCATTAAGTCTGGTTTGACCTCCGACTGAGTGTAGGCTCAAATGTTCAAATCCACTGCAAGATTACACATGCAGATAACACACACACACACACATACACACACACACACACAGACACACTAGTGTACGTTACACTAAGATCAGATCTGCAGTGTATCACAATCAGACTGTAACATGATTCAGTTGATTCAGCTGAAGTGTTAGTCAGCAAAAAAGCAAACAAACAAACAACAACAACAAAAAAAACCCCAGAGTCCCCATCTCGGAGCTCCAGGGTCCACGGTTTGATCGGGTTCCTGAGCTCATGTGTTTTTCCCGTATCCATGTGAAATTCTTCTGGGTCTCTGAATTCCTTCCACCACCCCAAGCGATAGACTGGTAGGTCGATTGGCTATGCTAAATTGCCCCTAGGTGTGAGGAGTGTGTGAATGTGTGGCGTGTGCACAGTGCTTGGTGATGGACTGGCGTTCCCCCCAATTCACACCCAGTGTTTCTAGGAGATATATTTCTACTCATCGATCACTTTAATAGGATCACCTGTACACCTTCTCATTCTTGAAATTATCCAACCAGCCAATCGTGTGGGAGCAGCACAGTGCATAAAATCATGCAGATACAGGTAAAGAGCTCCAGACTCCAAACATTCTGATGTTTGACGTTCACATCAAGCATCAGAATGGAGGCGGGTTGGTCTGATTGGTAAAGAAACAATATTCATGCACAACGATCTGTAGAGTTTGCCCAGAATGGTGCGAAAAACTAAATGCATCCACAGTGAGCAGGGTGGAAAAGCCTTGTTAGCGAGAGCGGTCAGAGGAGAATGGCCAGATCGGTTCAAGCTGCTAGGAAGTCTATGGTAACTCAAATAAGCACTCTTTTTAAAACTGTGGCGAGCAGAAAACCATCTCAGAATATATACAAATGTCGGATTTTGAGGTGGATGGGCTACAATGGCCAAAGACCACATCGGGTTCCACTCCTGTCAGCCAAGAACGGAAGTTTATGAGGCTAGAACGGGTACAGGATCACTGAAACTGGGCATGTTAAGACCAGGCAATATTTTCCAATCGTAAGCTGTCCAGATGGTGTTATTGTTCATTCATAATTTCATGTCATAACTACACTGAAATAAAACTTTGTCGATTTCATGTGTTGCAAGCAGGAAAAATGGGCAAGCGTAAGGATCTTAGTGACTTTGAAAGGGCCAAATTGTGATGCCTAGATGACCGGGTCAAAGCATCTCCAAAACAGCAGGTCTTGTGGGGTGTTCCCAGTATGCACTGGTTAGTATCTACCAAAAGTGGTTCAAGGAAGGAGAATCGGTGAACCGGTGACAGGGTGATGGGCGCCCGAGGCTCACTGATGTGCGTGAGGAGCGAAGGCTAGCTTGCCTGGTCTGATCCCACAGAAGAGCTACAGTAGCACAAATTGCTGAAAAAGTTCATGATAGGAAGGTGTCAGAACACACACTGCATCCCAGCTTGCTGCGTATGGGGCTGCGTAGCCGTAGACCAGTCAGAGTGCCCAAGCTGACCCCTGTCCACCTACAATGGGCACGTGAGCATCAGAGCTGGACCATGGAGCAATGGAAGAAGGTGGATGATATGATGAATCATGTTTTATTTACATCATGTGGATGGTGTGTGTACGTTGCTTACCTGTGGAAGAGCTGGCACAATGATTCACTATGGGAAGCCAGCGGAGGCAGTGTGATGCTCTGGGCAATGTTCTGTTGGGAAACCTTGGGTCTTGGCATTCATGTGGTTGTTACTTTGACACATACCACCGATCTAAACATTCTTGCAGACCAAGTACACCCCTTCATGCCAATTGTATTCGCTAATAGCAGTGGCCTCTTTCAGCAGGATAATGCGCCTCGGCACACTGCAAACCTTGTTCTGGAACGGTTTGAGGAGTACGACTGGGCCTCCAAATTCCCCAGATCTCAATCCGATCAAGCATCTGTGGGATCTGCTGGACAAACAAGTCCGATCCATGCAGGCCCATCTCGCAACTTACAAGACTTAAAGGATCTACTGCTAATGTCTTGGTGCCAGATACCACAGCACACCTTCAGAGGTCTTGTGGAGCCCATGCCTCAACGGGTCAAACCTGTTTTGGTGGCACAATGAGGACCTACACAATATTAGGCAGGTGCTTTTAATGTTATGGCTGATCAGTGTACGTTAAGAGCTGCACTGTTTAAGAAGGGCGTCTTGTTTGTGTTAAGTGTTTGGAAGGTAGGAAATGTGGGTTGAAGGCTTCCTTTGACTTCCTCCCAAGAAAATCCAGTCCAGATGTGGAGAAAGAATAAACAGTGACTCATCGGGACATATTGGTTTCTTCCAGAACATGGTTACTGCTTTTTTTTTTTTTTTTTTTAATCCTGATGATTTTTTTTGATGATTGAGGACGGTAGTCATTAGGATGTAAGAGATGCCAGTTTTCTGGCCTGAGATCTGAGCTGTTTTTCAAGTCTGATGTTAAGTGCTGGTAAAATGCTGAGCTGGGTAATAAGTCTGTGAGATCACTTTTCCATCATGTGTTTGTGTCTTTATGTCTCAGAATCAGGAAGGTATGGCAGAAGAGGAAATGCGGAGTCAAATATGGCTGTCTGACCATCTCTCATAGCACGGTGAGGTTCCAGCATCTCACACACACATCCTGTAAACTCTAGTATGCTGTACCTTATAAATTGCACTGAGGTTGTATTTGCTCCGTATGTCTCAGATTAACAGACCCCCAGCCAAACTCAACCTCCTCACGTGTCAGGTTCGGCCCAACCCTGAGGAGAAGAGGACCTTTGACCTTGTGACTCGTATGTCCACCACTTTTTATCTTCTCCATTTTAAGCATTTATTTCTAGAAAAAAAACCTAAATAGAATTGTTACTAGAATAAGACAGTTTCAGTCTTGAAATGCAGTAGTTTAAATGCCACATTTAAAGAATTCATCAGTCAGCCAATGCCTTCAGACAACATTCCTACTGTTTTTAGTGTAATAAACGATCTATATTTATATGCATTTTAATAATCTAATATCGAGAGAGGGGGGAAAAAAAACCTTTCCATTGTGGTTACATTAACAACATGCATGTGCATGTATTAATATTACATCATTCTCATCTTTATATGAACTTGCAGTTTTCTTTTATTTTTTATTATTCTTTAATATTATCATCGCATTTAGTTATTTATTCATTTTCCTTTATTTAAATCTTATTGCTATTATTATTTAATGTTTTAATGTGTCCGTGGGTATCTTGAAAATCTAGCTTATAATGTTGTTATTATTGTTATTAATTATTATTATTATTATTATTATTATTACAGAACATGTATTTTTAACAGAGTAGCCCATGACTGAGTAGTAGCACAGTAAAGAACACTTTACTTGGTTGCATTTCTTTGTAGGAGTGTGTGTGTGTGTGTGTGTCTATATATATATATATATATATATATAAGAGATTCTGTGTGTGTGTGTGGGGTGGATAATGAAAGCAGTTGTTGCAAGGGGCTTGTCCTGGCTTGTTATTTCTTCCTACAGTCCCTTTGCCATTTTATTCCCCCCACATTGCTTCCTTGATATGCTCACTGTGTTCACACCCATCTATCTCTCTCTCTCTCTCTCTCTTTCTTTCTCACAGATAATCGCACGTATCATTTCCAAGCAGAGGATGAACAAGAATGTATGATGTAAGGATTGCATTTGTTAAAACCTACCACATGCCGAAATACATCCATACACACACACTGATGATTCTAGCTCTAGAGTCTGTTTCTTTGTCCTGAATGCGTTCTGATGTTTTCTGTGTAGTCCACCATCACTTTATTCTGTACATGCTTTCCCCTGGCTCTGTGACACTAATCACCACAGCCTTATAATGTAATATGATATCAAATGACCAGCTCTATGGAGAAGGTGTTAATCGCTGAATTTATGATCAACTGGTATCTCTCTCTCTCTCTCTGTGTTTGTGTAGCTGGGTGTCTGTACTCCAGAACAGTAAAGAGGCGGCTCTGAACACGGCTCTGGGAGGAGACCAGCTGCAGTATCCGGGCAGCGGGCTGCAGGATCTGGCGCGTTCTGTAATTTCAGGCCTGAGAAATCTTCCAGGCAACGATACCTGCTGTGACTGCAGTGCTCCGGGTATGCCTCACATCTACACTGCTAAAAGCGTCCAGCGTCATTCATCATTTCCTCAGTTGTTTACAACTGTTTGTTTGATTTGATCCCTATAAAGCCTGCATGCAAATGAACGCATGCAAATTGTGGCTCAGCACGTCCCCAATGAGGCCATATGCCTAGCAATTAAAATGGTACGCCAACAAATCGTACTTGTAATATCATTGTCAGTGTTTACCTTCAGAAAACATGGGCTTACTATATCAGATGCACAGTTATTTACAGTATATAGAACATACACATTTAATTATGTAAAGCTGCGTAAATAAGCTACCAGTGGAACGGAGAAGAGACTAAACGAAATCACGAGTAGTTTTTCAAAACCACGGGAAGTTAGGTACCACGTACAATATCCATATCAGCTCTGCGTAACCAGAAACGATCAACAGTACAGGTTAATGATTCAAGAATGAACCGACTTCTGTAGATTAATTATCATCACAAATCAAGATTTTGGCTTACATGAATGACTTAACTTCTGCGATATATATTTGATAAGCGTAGTACTCTTGAGCATCTGCAGAACTGTGCTTCCAAAGCTGCCAGCTCTGTACATATTCACGTACGTTATACCACTGCAAAAGCCTACATACTGTATACAGTACTTTCGACTAATAGAAATGATATTAATCGCCTGTTAGTAATACAAGGACATTCAGACACAAAATAAATAAAAGGCAAAATGATATTAGAAACGATATTAGTCGCCTTGTATTTAGTTTGTGTCCTCCTATGCCACTTTCTGTATTTTATTCTGTATTTCTGTATTTTACTACATGGCATAAATTGATGTAGAAAAGTGAAGAATGATGGGAAATAGTTGTATGGCATCACAAAGATGATGTTTGGATCATAAGATAAGATCTCGCATGGGTGATTTAATTCATTGTGCCGGAGCAGGTCTGTAAATCTCTCCCCATCTCCGTCTGTATTCGAGCTACTCTCGTTGTTTATTTGTGTCTAAACGTCCTTGTACGTCTCGAAGTCTGCATTTCTGCTTGTGTTACTAAACCGTCTTGTTTCTCCTTCAGAACCCACCTGGCTCTCCTCTAACCTGGGCATCCTGACCTGTATCGAATGTTCAGGAATCCACCGCGAGCTCGGCGTTCACTATTCGCGCATACAGTCGCTCACTCTCGACATGCTCAGTACATCTGAACTACTGGTAAAAAAAAAAGAAAAACACACACACACACACACACACACACACACACACACTTACTCCTTCCTAAACCTAACAGTTAGATACGTGAAAAAACTGCCACATTCTCCACTACCTACCAGCATAGAACGCCGATCTACCTAGATATCCGCTCATATGTATGTATGTGTGTGTGTGTGTGTGTATATAGATAGAGTTTGCGCTTATGTCTATACATACTTATACATCTTGTATATACTCTTTATATATCCCTGTATTGTTCTCTTTACTATCTCTTTTATCTCTTCTTTCTTTTTTTGGCTGTTGCTGTGACGCCCTAATTTCTCCATCTGGGGATTAATAGTCTTATCTTATCTTAAACAAATTTATACCACAGCACTGTTGAACTCTCGATTCTGATTGGTCAGAAGGTGTTGATTTGCTTTTCAATGACGGCTGCACAGCAAATCACAGGTTTTATATTATTGCACTTTGTTCTAATGTTTGATCGTTTCCATGGTAACTGCTTACACCAGGACTCGCATGGTTGAAGTGTATAATTGTTGATATGGTGAAGTTTTCTTTAAGGGGACGTTTATGGAAGGAGTCTTCAGTGTCGGCACTTTTTAACTTTGCAATTTTTAATTTTTTTTTTTTTTTTTTTTTTGGGACACAGGACTTGTTTTTTGTTGGGGTTTTTTTTTTTTTTTTTTTTGCGACGATGTTGTTCCACAACATTAAATATAACTAATGAATAAGTAATAAATAAATAATCACCAATAAATCATATAAAACAAACTGCTGTGGTATAAGAGGAATATAACACTTCAATTCAGGATATGTGGTTGTAGGAAAATAATCAACATCAGGGTGGTAAGAGTAACTCCACTTCATTCTGGGTTGCAGTCACACCCCACCCCATCGTTGATCATCTTCCTATAACGCTCCCAAGTGTTTGTTTTATTCTGTGTGTGTGTATATATAATTAACAAAAATCCTGCAGAACTGTCCCAAATTTTAAAAAAGGGCTTCAATAATCTTGACTATAAGAACTAGACGAATCCCATCGGTTGAGACTTGGTTCTGTATACGAACGTCGTCTTCTTCCAAAGATCGGTCGGTGCTTTGTAAATTTTATAATGCATGTGTGTGGCCAAACGTGGATCGGTCGTCAGTTTTAAATCTGAATTAGAGGTTTGAGTTCACACCGTGAGAACCCTCAAGTCTCATTCCAATTCCTGCTCGTTTTTCCCACAGCTTGCAGTGAGCATCGGTAACAACAAGTTTAATGATGTCATGGAGGCCAACCTTCGCGATGACTCAGTGAAACCCTTACCGCAGAGTGACATGTGAGTTTCACAACACACCAGTAATCAGGAGGCTCTGGATAGTTACCAGTCCGTCAGCCATGTTGGAGTTAAGAAAGCTCATTTTTGTGTCTCTTGCGTATGAACACATCACAACCAAATGTACTTTTGTGGCTGTTTAGTGGAGTAGTCGAATGGCCCTTATTTGCCTTAAATTGCTACAGTACCTTCCAGAATTATTGGCACCCTTAATGCAAAAGTCAATATTTAAAGACGTTTAATATGTACGTGTATATTTAATATATCGTACTGAAATCCGTGATCAAAGGTTGAAATGTTCATACCAATTTTACAAGTGTGTGTGTGCATTTGTTAGGAATGCGAGGAAGGAGTACATCATGGCGAAGTACATGGAGAGGCGCTACGTGTTGCCTAAAGAGCACTCGGAGCCCCTGCGTGTGTACGATGCCGTGAAATCCAGAGACCTGACATCCCTCCTCCAGCTGTACGCCGAGGGAGAAAGCCTGTCCAAACCCACAGCTGTACCCGATCAACAGGTCTCGCACACCTGCACATGCACATGCACATCTGGCGGTGTACACGCTCTGAGGAAAGAGCTTTCTACCCTCTTCCGCATACACGAGCTGACGGATGCCCACGATCGGCTAGCATCTCTGTGATCGACAGTGGAGCGAGTGTATTACATCCCTCCCTCCTACCCGAAGAGCACGGCTGGTTCTGCTCCCTTGGCTCTTCATGCAATATTTTCAAATGAACACAGTTTCCAAAAATGCTAAACAATTACTAGTAACTTTAAACCACAATGACCCTGAGCAGGATAAAGCAGTTAGTAAAGATGGGAAAAAACACGAGTCAGTCTCGGAGGCAAGCACGAAGCTCGTACTGAACAAGAACCTTTAATTGTTAATGTGGTTCGCCATCGTGGCCTTTCTTTATCCTTTAAGCTTCATATCTAACCCCTTTTCACTTGCGTTAAAACCACAGAAGAGAGTTAAATCCCAAGCGGATTTAGTTGAGGTTAAGTGTGTAATAATTTTAAATAGCGTAATATGATATTATATTATTATCTTGCACATTTATTGCACTAATTTATTTATTTTGTTGGTAACCGTGCAGCTTAAAGAAGCATTAAAGCTGGAAATGTCATTTATCGCCTGGGTATGGCTGATAATTGCAGTGCGAATTTGATCCATTTTTAAAATCGCATTAAATACAGTGATGTAGTGAGTCAGCTTTTGTTTTAACAGACTTCGTTGGTCCACCGTTAGATGTTCAGTGGTGAGTGGGTGGACTGTGATTTATTTCCACGGTGTTCAGACGAGTTTAAATTCATATCCTCGTGGGAATGTGAGGGTGAGCGTATGGAGTGTTTAACATGTGGTTAACGTCTGAAGAGGGAGGCACTCTCAAATGCCTTTTACTCAAGTCATTCATTACAGCCAAACGTCACGATGCTGCAACGTTCCTTCCTGTTATGATCTTTCTCTTTGTTTCCTGTAATTCCACGTTTCCTCCTCTGCTTTCATCTGTAATTGGATCTGCTTTGCCTCCCCTGTGATGAGCCATGTACTGTGGATATGGATTTAGATCTATTATTGCGAGGCAGAGTTTTCAAAAGCAGGATTTCACAGCGATAATCCTTATCTTTTGAATTTACTAATCTCTCTCTATCTTTTTTTTTTTTTTGTCTGTACGCTGGTCTCTTTCTCTGATTTTTATATTTGCTGTGTTTTTCTCTCTTGCTCAGGATTTGAAAGAGACGGCTCTGCATGTGGCTGTGCGTTTGGCTGAGAAGAGCTCTCTGGCCCTTGTTGATTTTCTCACACAGAACTGGTGAGTTTGTGAGTGAGTGTGTGTTGCTGTTTAGTCTGAGTGTGTACATCTGGCTTTTATGAAACCCTGCCGGGATGGCAGGTTGTTGAGATACAGTTGGAATCAAAATGATTCAACCCCCATTGCAAATCAGGTTTATTGTCAAAATGTACAGACTTTCACCTGTTTGCAGTGAACAAATCAACCAAAAGCAATTGAAATAGTTCAACACAACAAATGCTTCAAGTGGTTTCCACAAATTCAACTGAAAATGCTACTTTCTCCAGTCTCAAAATTATTCAACCCTTTCATGGCAAGTATCTTTAGTACTTAGTAGAGCACCCTTTTACTGTTATGACCTGCTGCAGACGAGATGCAGAGCTTCTGGCAGTGTTCCTGAGGAATCTTATCCCGTTCCTCATGAGCAAAGGCCTCCAGTTCAGTAATATTCTTGGGTTTGTGTGCTGCAACCGCCTTCTTCAAATCCCACCAGAGATTTTCTATGG
>JANDJT010000228.1:25453919-25470883 GCA_024331685.1 Stegophilus panzeri
TGCTTCAATAGATAATCTCATATGGATACTGTAGACTTGCACTTAAGAACTACTGCTGTATTCATGAAGACTGAGCTCTTCCCGCGACTCTTATTCACAGTATGCACATATTGAATCCTTTTTAATATATTTAGAACTGTTGGAGTTTATAGTATATGATTGAAGAATGTATTCAGTTGTATAATGATTTATTGGTGTGCAGTCGAAGGGTCATGACAAAGTTCTAAAATACAAAAATAGGCAAAGTTTATTTTAATAGAAAAACTGCTGCGTCATTGGTAGTCACTTCACGGATAGCAGCAACACGTGGCGCATGTGGCAGGGCGTTCAGGCCATCAGCAACTACAGGACAACATCACCCGCTGTGACAGTGATGCCTCCCTTCCAGATGCGCTGAACAACTTCTACACTCAGTTTGAGGCTCAGAATGACGTGGCAGCGAGGAAGACCACCCCTCCTCCCAACGACAAGGTGCGGTGTCTAACCACGGCTGATGTGAGGAAAACTCTACGAAGAGACAACCCACGGAAAGCGGTTGGACCAGACAACATTCCTGGCAGAGTGCTCAGAGGATGTGCAGATCAGCTAGCAGATGTTTTCTCTGACATCTTCAACATCTGCCTGAGCAGCGCCATCGTTCCAACGTGCTTCAAGGCTACCACCATTGTCCCCGTGCCGAAGAAGTCTTCAGTGTCCTGCCTCAATGACTACAATCCCGTTGCACTCACATCCATCACTGGACCCGCTGCAGTTCGCGTATCGCACCAACTGCTCAAGAGATGATGCCGTCGCCACCACCCTATATCTGGCCCTCACCCAGCTGGACAAGAAGGACACCTATGTTCGAATGTTGTTCATAGACTTCAGTTCAGCATTCAACACAATCATTCCTCAGCACCTGATTGGAAAGCTGGACCTACTGGGCCTGAACACCTCCATCTGCAACTGGATCCTGGATTTCCTGACTGGGAGACCTCAATCAGTCCGGATCGGGAACATCTCCAGCATCCATTGTAAATAATAATTATAAAGGAATACCTACAAATAACAATTAGTTTAGAAAAAATGCTGAACCCCTGATAATACGTACATCATGTATACCACGTGAACCACGACCTTAGATAAAACTAACCTGTTTAATATAATATATACAAGGATTCCTACATATCATTCTCATATACACACAGCAGCAACAAAAAAAAAAGAACTCACAGATGCGTGGATTAGTAGATGCTTTCATCCAGATTATGTCTTTACAGATCCTGTGTGTAATCGAGGCCACATGGATGCCAGCTTTCAGTTTCAGGGTTAAGTGAGGATCTTGCATAATTCCAGGTGTTGCATCACTGCATGGAGGGCACAAACACACACACACACACACACACACACACACACACACACACACACACACACACACACACACACACACACACACACAGGAGATTTGCTGGAGTGTAAAGCTGAATAATTGAATTTTTATTCATTATTTTATTGTCAGTGATGCTTTTTAGTGTTATCTTATGGGACACCACTGAAGTCTGACAGGTGATTTCTTTTTTTGCTCAAACGAAGGGAACACTCTAACCCACTTTTCTGTTAAATCAGGTTTATCGAGGGTATACTTTTTAGATGGACCCATGTTGAGCAGTTCAGTGTGTTTAGTTCGCTCGTTCATTCATAGTATACCTTCATTTTAATCCATTTCTGAAATAAAATGAAATCGAATAAATAGAACGAGATTAGTAGAATTTCCTATCTTTACTGAAACCCACATTTCCTGGAAATTCAGCTCACCGCCAACCTTTTCCTAAGCTCACACCATTCCCATAAAATAGCTATTTTCTTACCAGCTTGTGCCAAGAAGCTCCTAATACAAGCCTGTTATTACATAACAAAATAATAAGTGTATAGAAGTGAACTTTGTCATGGTGTAGCTTTATGGCTTTTATATATACTGCTAATCTCATTTTATGCATTATGCATTTATTTCCACTCCTGACATGAACAACTGATGCTACCATTTCACAATTATAAGCTTATATATTACCATGGCGACGTATTTTAGTAAATATCACTGAGATTATAAGAGATCTGCCACGCATGATAACTAAAATATGCAGTTACTTAGGGGAAAAAGGCTCAAACTAATTATCTGTCAGCCTTTGATCAGATTAAGTGTGGCTGTGAGTGTTATGACCTCTCTTCCTGCTTCCTGAAAACTCAGAATTACCGATTAAACTCAGTTATACCGGGCAGCCATAACATTAAAAGCACTTGCCTAATATTGTGTAGGTCCTCCTTGTGCCACCAGAACAGCTCTGACTCGTCGAGGCATGGGCTCCACATGACCTCTGAAGGTGTGCTGTGGTATCCTGCACCAAGACTTTAGCAGTAGATCCTTTAAGTCCTGTAAGTTGCGAGGTGGAGCCTCCATGGATCAGACTTGTTCGTCCAGTACATCCCACAGATGCTTGATCAGATTGAGATCTGGGGAATTTGGAGGTCGAGTCAACACCTTGAACTCTTTGTCATGTTCCTCAAACCGTTCCAGAACAATTTTTGCGGTGTGTCAGGGCGCATATATTATCCTGCTGAAAGAGGTGACTGCTATTAGGGAATACTGTTACCATGAACGGGTGTACTTGATCTGCAACAATGTTTAGGTCGGTGGTACGTGTCAAAGTAACATCCACATGAATTCCTGGACCCAAGGGTTCCCAGCAGAACATTGCCCAGAGCATCACACTGCTGAAACACGAAGCTTCAGAGCCCACTGATATTTGGTTTGCGGTCAACCGCGGTCATGTTGAAAGTACACTGTAATTAAAATGAGCACTGACAGCAAACCTAACGATCATATGTTAAGAAATACTGAGAAATTTCAATGTGTGTGTCACAACTCGTGAACCCTGAGGTGTCTGATCATTTCTGTCTTCATAAACACCATGAACACAGCAAAAATTTTCCATTTGCTTTCATCTTATTAGGTGACAGATGAACTGCACTGGTCATGATGCATAACGAGGTGAGTTAATTTCAACACTACCAGGCCAATGTTTGGACAGATCTGCTCATACAAACATGTTCATGTTTACACTTTTCTACTGAACACTAAGAAATAACATACATGGAATATACGTGTGTGTGACCAACTATTTTATATTTTAAATTCTTAACAGTATTTCTGATGACGCTTTACACACTTTCAGCATTTTCTCAACCAGCTTCATGAGGAGCTTCACACAGGTTTCCAAACAGACCAAGCTCCTCACTGCTGAGAAAATTGCTTGTTTCATTTCAATTTGATTCAGGAATAAATTTATTCATGGATATTTGCATTTGTCCTGGGAACAAAATTTAACCATAATCCTTTATCAGAATGTCTATAGGACAATGAGAAATATACAGTACAGTGGGGCCCAAACGTCTGAGACCACACTGAAAATTAACGAATTAAATTGGGAAATAAACAATGTTTTAGAATTTTGAACTATTTAAATCAAAGAAAGTAAATGCTCAATATCTTGAATATTTCATATTTTAGATTCTGTACTATTTCCAGGTCTCTGTTTAAATGTATGCAAATGTGTGATAGTGAGCATTTTAGCTGCTTTGTACAGAAGGTCAGATTTTCCTCATGTCTAATCTCTTCTATTGAAGCATGTGTTCAGAAGACACTACGATGGATTTGTACAAACCTGTGGAGTCTATGCCAGCTCGAGTGCACATGGTCTTGAAAGAAAAAATGGGTCGTATCAAATACTAAGAAACTCTGAATTTCCAGTTCGCTTAACACTAATTCATTAGCTATCTGACCATGATGTTCTCATTTCTTCTCTTTTATCATAATAAATGTTTTCTCAGTGACCATTACTTGTTAACAAAATATTTAATGAGAACTTTTACTTTGTGCTCTAGCTTAGACTAGATAAGTGTTCATTTATTAATTTTGGAATTTATATAAGGAACTTATATACATCATTTTGGAACTTATTCATATAAGGGACTTACAGTATATGCCAGACAGTCTGCATAATCTAAGGCTGATAATAAAGAGACTACAAAAACATGCAAAGGAAGATGTATAATTGATGATATGGTGAAGCGTACTTTTAGGAGTCAGTTAGTTTTCCTCTTTGTGCGTTCTGGTTTCTCACAAGCTGCAAAAAAAAAAAAAAAAAGTAAATAAAAGTATTTCATTTTTTTGTCTTATCTTTATTAACTCCAAAGAGAAGCTGGTGAGGGAACGACTGTTTATAGCTGTTATAATGGAAGTGGTAACAGGAACTAACTGGTCTTGCAGACGTTCCACAACATTATAAGATACATTTAAACAGTACAAATGCACACCGTGTCATTCTTTAATTAATAAAAAAAAAAATCTAATTGTTGGCAAATCACTGCAACATAAAAAACATTGCAGGATGTGCTTTTATAGGAAACTAATCAACTTTGAGGTGATAACAGCCCCCACCTTCTAATCAGGCCGGATCACACCACCCTCTCATTCATTATTTTCTGATAACAGTACAGCCCATAATGCTGTGTTCCTTATTCATCGAACTTACCATTATGAACTAAATTAGTTGTTAAAACTAACATAATTAAAGTACAGTATAACGCTTGCATTTCATTCATCTGAAGCCTCGTTGCACCTCACAAAAATCATGGACTTGAATTTTTTGTTCATATTTTCATTCATTTTTATCAGATTGTCCAGGATACAAAGGAACAAAGGTCAGCTCTAAATATAGCAGAACACATCTGGAGCACTTCCTCTTCATCACCTGACCTATCAAATTCTGCTGATGATCTGCTCGGTGGTTAAATCCAATGCTGTATGATTGCAAAGGTCAGTCCTTCCAAACAACAGTCACAATTCTCAATCAGCTTTTATTAGTCCGATTCTTGTATTTGCCATCTTTACACAGTGTACATGTGAACAGAAAAAGCACAGCATAAACATAATTCTGCACACAGCATGGTTTATATATGGTCATGAAATATATTCATTTATTATTTCTCAGGATTGTACATAAGCAGCAACGTCCTACATTATTGTAATCATATGCAGTGTTTTAAGAATAAAGAAAAGGCCTGTCTATATAATTTTATTACATATTAAAGCATGTAATTTGCTTTAAATACAATCTTTTTTTTTTCATTTTTAAAAAGCACATCAGAGCAGGTTTACAATGCATAACCCTAAACAAAGGTACATTCATGCAGAAAGCCTGGAAAGAAGAAAATAAAGAAGGTAATAAACCAGATTATAAATCTGAGCAAATTGTAAAAATGTTACTTGAGTAATTAATGAAGCATATATAGTAAGAGTAAGAGTAGGGATTGCTGATGATCTGGGGTTTAGGGGTTTCTGGTTTAGGTTTCCTACCCCAGATAGCAGACCAACACTGAATCAACATTGAATCAATCTTAATGCATCAACCAAACTATCATTGAATCAATATCATTGAATTCAACATTGATTTTTCATCAAGTTTGCACCCTGAAATAATGTTATTTCAACTATGAAAAATAAATCAAGATGGACAAAAAATTATATACTTGTTCAACTAGAGGGAACGATCATGAGGTCAAAAAATTAACAGGATTCAACCTCTGAGGAGTATGAATATGCTCACTAAATTTCACGGCAATGCGCCCAACTGATTTGCATTATGTTGAACGAAGCGCACCAAAAATCAACATTGATTCACTGTTGGTCATATCAATACTGAAAAGCAATGAATTATCAACACTGATTCAATATTATTTAGCACTGAATATTCAACCTTAACCAAAATGATGATTCTGATGGAATTTCAACATTGAATCATTGTTACCTTGCTATCTGGGACATCACTAAAACAACAGATGTATTCAGAAAATAGACAGAATAACACAGAGGTTTAGGACATTAGGACATACGGTACATTCATGCTGCAGAGTGGGCCCACTCACTGAGGTCTTTGGGGAAAAAATTGTTCTCCTTCACAGCAGAACTCAATGGCGGTGCAGTGCAAAAAGACAAGAGGAAAAGTCATGGCTTTGTCTATACCTTTTATATATACATTTATACCTTTATATACAAACTATACAGACTGAGTAAGGTATTGGATGAATAACTGGCATTATACAAATGTAGATGCAGATACAGAGATACAGTGGTGGGGAAATATTTGAGTCCCTGTGCTCAATATACTGTAGGAGTTAATAAAATAATAATGAGTTGAATAAGTTTCTGAGTGAGTTTTTGTTCTGTGGGTTTATTTTTTTGAGACTTAAAAAGTAACACAAATGTCCTTGAAGAAATGATGCAGTCTGTTATGCACAAAATGGACCAGGTTTGGTGATTTTAACATCCGTACACGGTCATAAAAATAGATATTATTGATACATTTTTGTTTGCTAAAATACAAACTATATAAATGTCCCCTCAAAAGTCCAAATATGTACCATACATTCATCTTAAAGCTACACTACATTCACTCTTCCAAGTACTAATAGTACAAAATATGTACCCCTGAGGGGAGAAGCCGAGTGACAAATGTTTGTACCCTGGATTTGTACAGTTTACTGTATCTTTTCTGTGCGTTTACATGTACAACAATGTGAAATTATGCTACTTTGGGCTCTTTTTTTTAGTATACTGTATGTTGAGTAATAATGCATAGAAATGAGTAGTCTCAAGTCTGTTAGTCAAAAAGCTATTTATCAAAAACAGCCAAAATATCACATTTTCCCACACCACTGTAGACTCCATCATAGGTTATTACCATAGTCTGCGGTTCATACATTTATTGAGCAGCTTGTGTCTGTGAGCTGAGCGGCTTTTGTTTTTTTGTTTGTTTGTTTTATTTGCTGTCTATGCTTCAAGTTTGTTTGAAAGCTGATATCATATTTTACAGGAATGTTAAGAAAATGTTCTTTTGGTATGTAGTTGTACACTATATGGCCAAATGTTTGTAGACACCTGACCATCAAACCCACATGTACAGGTTGAATCTCTCATTCCAGATTTATTCCCCCTTTTGCTGTTATAATGACCTCCACTCTTCTGGGAAGGCTTTCCACTAGATTTTGGAGCGTGGCTGTTGGGATTTGCCCATTTAGCCACAAGAGCATTAGAGAGATCAGGCAGTGATGTTGGATGAGGAGGTCTGGGGTTCAGTCGGTGTTCCAGTTCATCCCAAAGGTGTTCAGTTGGGTTGAGGTCAGGGCTCTGTGCAGGACTTCCACTTCAAACATGGCAAGCCATATCTTCATGGACCTCACAGGAGCATTGTCATGCTGGAACAAGTTTGGGCCTCTTAGTTCCAGTGAAGGGAAATTGTAATACTAAAGCATACAAAGACATCTACACAACTGTGTGCTTCCAAGATATGTGGGAAGGCCTACATGTGGGTGTGATGGTAAGGTGTTTACAAACCTTTGGCCATATAATGTATATTACAGAGATGTGTACAGTACATATTTTAAACCTCTACATATGAGGGAGATTCATGTTTTGTTACAATTATGGAGTAGCAGGAAGTGGATTATTAACCTATTTAATCATGTACTTGCACAGAACTGGGAAAATGTTGGCATTAATATTTTTTCGGGTGATAAGTAGCCCTTTGTTGAAAAATGAACCAGCATGAGAAAGTTGAGCAAACATACTGTAAAAAGGGCTTTAAAGCACTGAGCACAACGATAGGGAGAAAAGCCCTTATAAATTCCATACACAGCTGTCAAAGTCCAAAATCACGTCCAGTGCCAAATAACTATTGTTATTAATATTTGTGATTAAGCAGTATTCAAACACAGTTTGTGTGTTTGTTAAATAGAGTAATATTTTAAAAACTATATGTGGATATAATTTATTGGATGTAATGGTGTTTTATTGCACGTATAATACATCTAACGTGTCTAAAACCACCAATATTTGAGTATAATTGATCTAAAATCCAACATGGCGCTGAGCCTCAGCACTTCTACAATCAACCCGAGTGACGTAGAGTTCAGCGCTGCAGCAACGCGGGCTCGTCATTGCGCATGCGTGAGAGCGCAGAGACAGCGGAGGCGGGGTCAAGCGCGCGCGCGCGCGCGCCCTACGTTGCGCGAGTTTGAAGCCGAAGGTTCTGGAAATCCTGTCAGCTGCTCGCTACTTACCGATTTGCTTATAATGCTAGTTTTCTTATAACGATATAACGTTATTTTAATTTAAATACTTTCACAATTCCGAAAACGGAATACTTCGTAAATGTTCTTGTGTGTACTAACCCAGTTCATGCACACGTGAGGGGAAAAAATACACTCGGAGCATCCTTCTGGATAAAAACTACAGTCAAATAAATGGTTTACATCTTTTCTCCATCGAGTGCAAAATAAAATTCTTGCATCTCTAACGAAATTGTGCGTTCGTGCTTAATATTAAGCGTTTTTACTAATCAAAGTACACAAATGAGACTCTCATGGAGGAGTATAGATCATTTCAACATGTAAAGACCTCATAAATCCAACTCCAGTAAAGAGAGACTCTCTCTCTTTTTTTTCTCTCTCTCTCTCTCTCTCTCTCTCTCTCTCTCTCACATACACACACACACACACACACACACACACAGAGAATCTTCCTGTCCTACCTGCACTTGCCAAGAATAGAAATCCCTGCTGACTTTCTCCTGAGTCTCATAAACAGTTTTTGTTTTGTTTTTTTCCCTCACAAGTACACAAGGAGAAATGTGCACACAGACAGAAAGAGATCACATTCTGACCATGTAAGACCGTACAGGACTGGGCTCTAACAACTTGCTGATTTTGATCATAATGAAAGACAATGCTCAGAAGACAACAGATAGAGTTAGAAATGCAGCGTTGGTGCTTAGAGTGACTTCATATCGACCCTGTTGAACCGGCCGACGTATACGTACACCCAATAATGCACCCGGAAACCACCACATCGGTTATGCACATCTTTTGCACCTGTGTTTTCATCTTATACCTGAATGTTTAAATACTAAACATGCCCTTACGAACATTAAAAAAAAAAGAACACATGATATATGAACTTTACATAGGTCCTTGTGTCATTAACTAAAAGTAGAACCTTCTAGAAATCCAGCCTAAGATAAAGCAGCAACATGAATGACTATTAGTCGATGTTAATCTAAAGGTTCTGTTGGTATTACCATACATTCTGAAGCAAACAGAAAGTAGAAGAGTTTCTCGGCAGCAGAGACTGAACAGGAGGCCACGAGTGAGGTGACGAGAGCTCATTCCCCTGTGTCCAAGCTCTGCACCCAAGAGAGAAGAGCAGCATCCATAACAACCGCCACAAACGCAGGTCTAACGTCAACTCTACACCCTTCGAGGCCTTTACATCCATAATAACCGCCACAAATAATGCAATACGTGACTTGAAGACGCAGGTCTGACGTCAACTCTACACCATTCGAGGCTGTAGGCAAATTGTTTCTCATGGAAAAAGAGAGTTTTGAGAGCTCTCCGTCCATCGTAATGTCACATAACGTGAAGTTTCACAGCACCTCGGAGTCTCTCTCTCTGTTCAATAACAGACATATTTAAAAAAAAAAAAAAAAAAAAGCCCACACACAATCTGCTATCTTCACACATCCACAACACAAAGAGAGTAAAGCATCTCCCATACATACAGTACACAAGATCTCTGAGCAGTAGTGTGGTGTCTCACACGGCAGCGAAGATTACACAAGTCTCACATAAAAGCAGCAGGACTCATGAGTGTTCTCATCTCTGTCCTCAGAACAGATATCACATGAAGAACAAAACCTAAATGTTTAGGGCTTTCAGAAATAATTTCCCTTACATGAGACCCGAGAGAAAGTTCTTCTCGTCCACTGTTATTTGAGTTTGACGGGCCATGGCAGACACGTCCTGAGACCCAGCATGGACGAGAAGATGATGGTGGGCCGATACCGTTTGAAGCGCAGCCCCTTCTTCAGCCGCTTAGAGTTTTCGGAAACGTAAAGTTCACTCTGCTGAGCAGTGGCCGCCACTCGCGCCACCAGCTCACCGTGCTCAGCCGCTTCACGTTCCGAGCGAACAAACATCTCATGCAGCTCTTCCAAGCGGCGCTCCATTTCCTGGATGACACGCCGCCGTTCCTCGACTTCCAGCAGGCGCCGTCGAGCCGCCTCAAACTCCATGCTTGAGCTCGGGGTCACCAGTTTGGAGGACGGTGCTGTGGCGGGGGCAGACGGCGTCTCAGACCCAGGCTGGGCGCGACGGAAGTCACCCACAGAGATGGATCTCCGGGTTGGCGGTGGAACCAGGGCAGATGAGGAAGAGGAAGATGGTGGAGCTGTACAGGATGGAGTGCCATCAACACTCTCGTCTTCCTGCTGCTGCTTCATTTTGCGTCAGAGGTGTTGATTATTTGCTCAGTACCAAAGGTAGAGAAGCCTCTGAGGTTGTTTTCACCTCTGCAAAGATGGAGAGAAGAGAGAGAGAGAGAGAGAGAGATGAGGAGTGGTGTGATGTTAGCAGAGAGATGCTCCATTCATTAATAACAGCAGCAGAGCTGCTTCCCTGCACTGAATCAGCGAGCTCTGATGCCATTGGATGCAGCCGATGAGGCATCTGCTCCTTATTGGGCAGCAGCATTACTTCTCCCTCCTCCATCCACTCTCTGTTCTTGCCCAAACGGTTTCCATTCTCTCCATCCGTCTTACTTTCCCCATCATAAAACCTCCTACCTCAGAGACTGCCTGGGTTTATTTGCCTTTTCTCAAGAGGTTGTGCTCCAAATTTCCTTTTCCTTTCGACCATCTTTTCTTTGCCCTTAGCAACAGTGTCTCCATATCATCATCATCAGCATCACAGCCCCGTATTAATCATCCTCACTCGTCTCTCCGTCATCCTTCGCAGCGTGGGTCAGAAATAGCCGAGCAAGTGCTGGACCACTTTCAAACGTAACATTTGGTGATGTGGCTTGACTCTCTTGTCGCTAAGCAACAGACTCTGGCACTGATAAATGATGGCGCAAGAGGCAGAAGCACAATAATAGTGACTCACACTGTATGAAAAATAAACAGCATGGTAACTGCACAGCTCATATCAGTTTTTGGTGTACTGCTTTAAAGGTCACATTTTCAATAGGATGATTTTAAATTGCATATTACACTACAGCTGGAGTGCAAATATGAAATTCATTGGATTAATTGGAAATTTTCAAAAAGTTTTTAACAATCAATAAATCTGATAAACAAGATTATTCGTCTCTTACGTCGGCGATACGGTCATTTCTAGATCGAGATTTCTCTGAAAACCTCCTGATCTTCTATGGAGGTGAACGTAAAATGAAACCATTTCAATGTTTTTGTTAGCTGCCATCGTCTCCTGTCCTCATTACCCTCCCCTTAAAACACTCAACCTGTTACAACATCTAAACAGAGCATAGCACTTTTCAGTTCTCAAATCTGACGGATCAGAAGGCTGTAAATAAGTTTTCTGACATGGGAAAGTCTTCAGGACATAGGACTTAGCACAAAGAGGTTTCTCAATTACATGACAAGCTACAAGTTCTTATGATCTTCAATAGAGTAAAAAGAGAGGCCGGTTAGGAACGACTGCTTATAGTGGCTAACGTAGGTACATTAAATGTAACTTTAAGTAAAAATTAAATAAAATATATAACGTGTAATACTTTAATTAATAAAATATTTTATAAGAGGAATAGAACTCTTATAGGTGGAAAAAAAAAATCTATATAACCTAAGTGGTAGTGCATGCTCAGTTTGTCGGTCCTGTTTCCTGTAAGAGAGGAAAGAGATGATGAACGCCATCTTACTTACTATTTTCCTACTTGTCTTATCCAGTGTGACAAAGCTAATGAACTAACAGGCAAATGGAGAAAGTAAACCGATAAAAAAATCCATGAATGTGTCAGCTTTAATTTATTACTTTCCAGGATAATGCCTGTATAACTACTGTCTGCACCCTGATCATGTTTCAGTTAAAAGTAAAACCCACAGAAGCTTCTTCCCGTAAACGATAATGATCAATACTGTCTAGACACAGGAAGTTTGAGAGCCCCTCTACAGCTCTGTAGAGTTTATGTGGTTCGTGCGCTTCTGACACACAATGCCAATAATGTTAGGAATGATGATATGGCTGTCGTGTTATTTGACACTGAGGTTTAGTTTGTGAACACTTTGGCCTTGGCACAGAAAAGCAGGTTGAGTGTTTGGTGATGGAAATCTTCTGGATAAAGATTAAAGTGGTGGCTCATGCTGATTGCAGCATCTTCACCAATCCAGCACATTTCGGTTTCCCCTGATATAACTCTGGGTGTTTTTGTTCTGTTATTTGTTTAAGTATCAGGAAAACCCCATTATTAGCATTGAGATTGCATTGAACACATGAGACAATGTGTTATTTCATCATAAATTATAAGAGCCAATCAGGTTCCAATATGCAAATATAGGCCATGCAATATATACTCAGCAAAAAAAAAAAAAGAAACGCCCTCTCACATTCAACTGCTTTTATTTCCAGCAAATTTCTTAACATGTGTAAATATTTGTATTAAAATAAAAACATTCAACAACTGAGACATAAACTGAACAAGTTTCACAGACATTTGACGAACAGAAATGGAATAATGAGTCCCTGAACAAAGGGGGGTCAATATTAAAAGTAACAGTCAGTATCTGGTGGCCTCCAGCTGCTTTAAGTACTACAGTGCATCTCATCCTCATGGACTGCACCAGATGTGTCAGTTCTTGCTGTGAGATGTTACTCCACTCTTCCACCAAGGCATTTGCAAATTCTCGATCACGTCTGGGGGACACACAGTTACATGTAATTTTCCACTGCAAGGACGATCAGCTGTCCCTCCTGTCTCCCTGTAGCACCGTCTTAGGCGTCTTACATTACAGACATTGCAGTTTATTGCTCTGGCCACATCTGCAATCCTCATACCTCCCTGCAGCAGGTCTATGGCATGTTCACACAGGTGAGCAGGAACCCTAAACATCTTTCTTCTGGTGTTTTCCAGAGTCAGTAGAAAGGTCTCTTTAGTGTCCTAACTTATTGTAACTGAGACTGTAATTTCCCACTGCCTGTAAACTGTTCGTGTCTTAAGGACTGTTCCACTGGTACATGTGCAATAATTGTTTATGGTTCATTCAACAAGCATGAAGAATATAGTTTAAACCCTTTCCAATAATTAAGCTAATTATCTTTAAAATACAGTCTCCTGAAAAAGGGACGTTTCTTTTTTTTTTTTTTGCTGAGTAGTTTCACCAGAACAATAGGGAGGCACCTGATTGGGGCTTTAAAAAAAATATATATCTATTCATAAAATCTGAATATTTTTATGGAGATAAATGTGTAGACACTTCTGTGCCTTTGCTGCTGTCTGGTGCACACATCCACCCATTTTCCATACCGATTATCTTACTGTACACAGGGTCATGGGGGAGCCTGGAGACTATCCCAGGGAACTCTGAGCACAAGGTGAGAGACACCCTGGACAGGGTACCAACCCATCACAGGGCACAATCGCACACACACTCTCAGACTACAGACAATTTGGAAATGCCATTCAGCCTACAACACGTCTTTGGACTCAGGGAGGAAACCAGAGTACCTGGAGAAAAGCCCCGAAGCACGAGGAGAACAAGCAAACTCCACACACCTAGGGCGGAGGTGGGATTTGAACCCCAATCCCGGATGATCGAGGCAAATGTGCTAACCGTCTTTCTGGTGTACATTACATACAGTGTTCCTGGGATAGGCTCCAGATTAACCATGACCCTGAGCAGGATAAAGGAAGGGTAAGGCAACAGTAAGGCAATTTGAAAGTCAATCTGTTTAGACCAGTAGATAGGAAGCTGAAAAATAATTGAGCAGCTGGTAAAGATGGGTTTGTGTTTTGGCAGCTGGTCAGACCCTATATTATTATATAATATATATATTATATATATATATATATACACACACACAGAAACCCCATGTTAACAGTAGCACATCACAATCAACACTATATTTTCTTTTCTTCTGAATGAACTCGAGCGGTAAGTAGAAAAGTTCAGGATTATTCCTAGTTTAGAGTGAGTGGGTTTTTTGCCCTTAACTTCAGCAGGGTTCACTGATGCATCCCACATTTACCTTAACTTAGATTGTGAAGGTCCGGCAGTGCACGCACGCACGCACGCACGCACACACACACACACACACACAATCTACTTTACACACACATATCTTAATACACCCACACACTCGACACTCACAACCTCAAATACACCCACACGCTTGTCAGAATGGATGATGCACCTCTACATCTACCTCAGCAGCCGAGCTGCCAACAGTGAAGTGAAACTAACCACTACCAGCAAAAATGTGCCTCTCTCACACCCCTCGTCTTTTCCACTTCAATAATGAGCTTCTTCTGTCAGCGGGAGTTTTATGTGCGTGCGATCAGACCCCATGCTGAAGAAAAAGTGAAGTGTAGTTTTCAGGTGTCTGTGTACATCACCGTAGTGAGCTTGAAATATTTTTTAAATGCCATGGATGAGCTGTACATGTTGGCACCGCTGCAGAACAAATTAACACACTGGATTTAAAAAAAAAAAAAAGCTTAAGGAAATCCAAGGGATACTTCAAGTGTCCTTTGTGCATCCTTGTGTGTGTGTGTGTGTGTGTGTGTGTGTCTAATTAAACAATTAGAAAAAGGACAACATGGTTTCCTCACAGTTCACCTGTTTGTGAAACCAAACTGCCAGCTTAAAGGATGCTCCGTTACTTTAATAACGCATGTGACATGTTATACGAGAGGTTCTGGGTGTAGAGACAGTGTGTAGGCTAAGAGACCAAACGTGTACGTGAAGTTTTAGCATTTTAATGGATAATCGGTGTAAATTATTATTGTGTTTAAAGATCTTGTGTTTTCCATTTAGTACCGCTCTTCAGCAGCTACATAAAGATACTTACACGTTTCCAAAATAAGACAAAATAATTATTTACACCGATCATCCTGTTCAAAAGTTTACACCCCCCTGGCTCTTAATGTATCGTGTTGCCTTCTTGAGCATCAGTGAACGTTTGCACCTTTTGTAATAGTCGTGTACGAGTCCATCAGTCGTCCTCAGTGTGAAAAGATTGGATCTCAACATCATGTAGCCGCTGCTGGAAAGGGCTCAAATATGCACAATATGATGGAAAAGTAAAGAATGTGCAGGACCTGAAGAACAGTGGGCAGTTTAACTGCTCGGGACAAACAAGGGACTCATGAACAACGATCACAAAACAAACACAGTCGTTGATCATCCAGGTAACGACACACAGTATTAAGAATCAAGCGTGTGTAAACTTTTGAACTGGTTCATGTGTGTAAATTCAGTTATTATTGTGTCTTGTGGACTATATGTAAACGTCTGTTATGTGAAAAAGCTTATTCAGGGAAGAACTAAAACAACAAAATGCAATTTTTATGATCCCTCTTATTATTCATTTAAAAAATATATATTTGCAGATTCTGCAAGGCAGCTGTAGCTTACATGGTTTTAAACAGCTTTAGGCAGACTGACTTTTTATTGAAGTGTTTGTAAAATTGTCTACTTACCCGTTTGTGGGATTCAAAACGAAACAAACATTTCCACACTCTTTTATCGTGTCGATTGTGGGGGTATTTTAGTGATAATGAAAACTGCTGAGTCAGTCATCGCTTAAGTAATGAAAATCACATTAATGCAACAATGATGATGAACCACAAATACATTCTGCACAATAAAAACCCTCTCCCAACTGCTGTGAGCATTTCAGTCACTGCTACAGAGCACAGCAACCTTAATTCCTGAATATTGACAGCAACTGGATGATCCAGAGGTCCTAGAATTAAAAAAAAAGAAAAGAAATAAGATATCATCATCATCACTGACATTGCGTACTACACAAAAAGAAAGAATTAATGCTCACATTAAATACAGAGTTTTATTTTGAGAGGTTTACAAATGACAGGCATGGATACACTGTGCTATATAAAGCACTGTGTCAATCAATACTCTAATTAAGTGGAACCTAATATACAGATCCTGTCATAAATATAGACTACACAGACAATTCCTGTATCAAATCAGTACGATTGTATGTCATGTCGTTAGTTTATGACCTCGCACACGTACATGAGTTTACATGAGCATCATTTCGTCACACCAGGGTTCAACCCAGCCTTTGCTCTTATTGTAGGAATCCGGGACAAGGTCTGTGCTGCGTGACTCCAGCAGGCCATATTGAGCGCATGAGGTTAATTCAGTCCATCCTCTGTGAGCTGAGTCAGATGAGTTAGTACAGGGAAAGCACTAAAATGTGCAGTGATGCTGGAAAGCTGTTTTAGCTGATGCTCTCTCTTTATCTCAGGTTTGTTAGAGTTAAAGTGATACAGCGCATTGCATTCCAGATTTAGCCTCCCCCACTTTGGTGTTATAATAAGCTCCACTAATTTGCAGAGTTCAACAAGGGCCTTAGATAAGGAGTATTCAACCAAAATTGATAAAAAGGTCCAATTATATATAGTTCCTTGCTTAGAAACATCCGGATAAGCAACTAACATGGCTAAACGGTGATTAGCTGATGGCAGTAAACAAGACGATGTGAAGCGCTGATGTTTCGTTTCGGCACTGGCGCGTCATGAATCCATTTTGAAAAGAGCCACAGAGACCCTGAACAGATGAGTTTATGTTGTTAAATAACAGTTTATGATGTTAAATAAACTGAAAATTCTATGAAAGTCTAAGTTCAAAGTCAAAATGACAAAAACATGGTTCATTTTTAGAAAACAGTTGCTTTTTGCAATTTTTCCTTTTTCACGTTTATATCAGCTCTGCTACAGTATATATATATACACACACATACATACATACACACACAGTATCTCACAAAAGTGAGTACACCCCTCACATTTTTGAAAATATTTGATTATATCTTTTCATGTGACAACACTG
>JANDJT010000228.1:25503732-25538847 GCA_024331685.1 Stegophilus panzeri
ACCAGAAAATCCTAAAGGAGAATGTCCGGTCTTCAGTCCGTAAGTTGAAACTCAAGCGCAACTGGATTATGCAGCAACACAATGATCCAAATCATTCAGGACTAAATCCACCTCTGAATGGCTCAAAAAAAGTCTAAATGAAAGTTTTGGAGTGGCCTAGTCAAAATCCTGACCAACTAATAGAAATGCTGGGGCAGGACAATAAAGGGGCAGTTCACGCCTCCAGTACGGCTGAACTAAAGCAGTTCTGTAAAGAAGAGTGGGCCAAAATAAATCTCCAGTTATCGGAAGCATTTGGTTGCAGTTATTGCTGCTAAAGGTGGCACAACCAGATTTTACGTTTAAGGGGGCAGTTAATTTTTTTTTTCCACATGGGTGATAGGTGTTTGGATAAATTTTTTTTGGTTTTATTTAAAAAATAAAAATAAATAAAGTAAAAACTCTGTTCACTCAGACTGAATCTGTTTTATGTCGTTTATTTTGTACGACATAAAACCTGAAGATCTAAAACTATTTAATATGAGATATTCACAAAAACAAAAACTTTCACAGCACTGTAGTTTGAGAACATTTCTTGTCATTACGTTTTTTTTTTGTTTTTTTTGGAAGAATGGCATCGTTTTTGCGAACGGTAAAAGTTGTTTCTATATCTGACATCTTTAAGTGTCTATAAAATAACCAACAAGACTCTCGTATAAACACACACAAGCGTTTCGCATGCGACTGCAGTTCTTCTCAGCCACATACTACACGTGCTGATACCATCGCTTAATCATTTTTTACTGAATCATATTTGACAGGATATCTGTATTAGTAAGGGGAAAAAAAGTCTGCACCTTTCTTCACCGTCTTCCGGTCACTGATAAAGGTCTTTGGAGCTCAACAACAACAACAACAACAACAACAACAGCAACAACAAAAACAAACAAACCACTGACTCCTTTCCACGCCATACGCTAGCTCCTAATACCGGCCTTCTGATGGTGATAAGGCTGATTATAATTTGTTGGTGGAAATGCTGATAGTGATGGAGACTCGTATGGAGCCATATCCAGTAATTAGTGTATGTTTTGAGTTTACGTGTGTAAGAGGATGTGTTTGGAGATCCATAGCTTGTCCAGAAAGCTTGTTTCTCTACACACTGTTCTTCCTTTGATTTATATGTTTAATAATTTGTTTTGCCATCATTTCTCTACATTAAATAATGCAACCTGATGACTATGGATGTCTTTGATGGGTCCATAGTGACTTGAGACTCTCCATAGTGGCATCAAAGCATCCATCAAAATAAATCAAATAATAATAATAATAATAATAATAATAATAATAATAATAAAGGCACCCAGCTGTGTTTTATACACTGTACATTAGATCTCACAATCAACAAAGAGCAGAGGAACCACACCTCACAAAACAGTTATGGGAAACAAAACCCACCACCAGTTTACTGATATTAAAACCACAGCAGGAACTCGCAGCTGAAAATACACCACTCTGAACTGAAGAAATCTCACATACGATTATGAACACAGTGAAGCATGAGGGTTCAGGTCTACACACTGACAAGCATTTCTCCAGAGACATCTGATAGAAAAATCTCATCTGATACACTCAACAATGTTGGTGTTAATACTGTTAACAAGAGAGAGAGACACAGAGAGAGACAGACAGACAGAGAGAGAGAGACAGACAGAGATATAGAGACACAGACAGAGATAGAGACACAGACAGAGAGAGAGAAGAGAGAGACAGTGAGAGACAGACAGAGAGACACACACAGACAGAGACACACACACACACACACAGAGAGACACAGAGAGATAGAGAGAGACAGAGAGGAGAGAGAGAGAGAGTGAGACAGAGAGACACAGAGAGACACACACAGAGAGAGACAGACAGAGAGGAGAGACAGAGAGAGGAGAGACAGAGAGAGGAGAGACAGAGAGAGACACAGAGAGACACACACAGAGAGAGAGAAGAGAGAAGAGAGAGACAAAGAGGAGAGAGAGAGTGAGAGGAGAGACAGAGAGGAGAGACAGACCCAGAGAGAGAGAGAGAGAGACAGAGAGACAGAGAGACACACACAGAGAGAGAGAGAAGAGACAGAAGAGAGAGACAAAGAGGAGAGAGAGAGTGAGAAACATGAATTTTACTATAAAACCCATGGAGAATATTAGTTCATATTAATAAAATAAAGGAAAAGCAGCGCATTCCCAGAAGACACCACGGCCCTGCACTCGTTTTCAGCTGCTTTAACAAATCAGTGCAAACAGAAAAATAACGAATCGCTGCAGAATCAAATGTGCGTGCTTCACATCCTCCCCTTCAGTGAACTGTATTTGTGTTCAGGGTGACTGCTGCTGGGGGTCTCTTGTATCGCCATAGAAACGGCACCAATGGATTGTAAAATAATTGTTTATATTATTGTTTATAGAATTGTAAAATAAGGACAGAGTTGGATGCGAGTGGATCTGCTTAAAGATAGACAGATAGATAGATAAATAGACAGATAGACAATTCTAAACTGGAGTATACACTGGAGTAATTATAACTGTATACACACACACACGCATGTCACCCGAGTAAAGTAATAGTGACAGTACGGTGGTATAAACCGCAGAAAAGAATGAGTGTGAAGGTGACTAGCTACAGCATTAACAGTACCACACACGGATATAACAGTACAGAGGACAGTGTATAGAAAATAAATGCGTTTGTGCATCATTTTAATCAACACAGATGCTACGCTATAAATACCCATGTTTCCTTATATACGGTGGCATGAAGTTTAAGTCCATAAGCAGTATGACCGTATGAATCGCTCACTTATACAACACAGAACCACAGTCACGGAGTAGTCTTCTCCGGCTACTAGAATTTACTAGTGTCTGAAGCATGTATAATGATGCAGACTAGCATTGGTATTTTAAAATCTGTGGGAACTGTATGTCGTTTTTCACAGAATTGAAATTAATACACTATTAAACAACCCAAGAACCTCAAAACAAAAGGGTTTACCAACTGCTCAAGAGAGCTAAGAAGCCTTAAAGAGAGCCAAGAGAGCCTCGAGAGAGCCGAGAAGCCTTAAATATCCAAACTTTTTCCTAAAAGGGTTTTTAGGGACCCCCCCACACACAACCTCTAGCCCATAATTCACATGTAATTCTATGGGAAGTTGCCGGAAAGTGGTTTGGAAAGCGCAGCCGTCAGAGTGGAGAGCTTTCGAAAGTTAAAAGTTTCAAAGTTCAGCTTCTCCGAAAAACCTCCAAATGATTTCATGCTTTAAAAACACCCCCCCCCAAAAAAAAAACAAAAAACCAAAAACCCAAAAACATCCCCAACCAACCAGATCAGAGCGCACAGCCAAAAATCCAACATGGCGTGCTGGTGTAGAAATGAGTGTTCCTCTCCAAAGCGAAAGCGAAGACGAGCAAACCTCCTTGTTTGCCACGGTCAAGACGAGATAACTGAACCCACATTCACGTGTCTGCAGTAAGCACTTTATTCTGCTCAGGGTTGCTGTGGATCTGGAGCCTTTTCTGGGGGCGCAAAGCAAAGCAAGAACACATCCCCATCTCTGAAGACCGTACCCTGAGCTCAGGATCGAACCTGAACCCCGGACATGGTGAGTCACTAACACTACCGCCTGTAACACCATGTCACACACACAACCATATCATCTCTTATTTATAATCCTTCATCTCATCTACCAAGCAGTATTTATTTTTAAATACAAAAACACAAAACAGCTTCGTTGTTAAAAGAAGAAGAAAAAAAAAAAAAAAAAAAAAAAAAAAAAAAGAAGTAAAAAGTAATGTGTAGTCACAGTTTCTGTGGTTGATTCACATAAGCTCTATTTGCTTTATACACTGCAAAATTTAACACACACGGTAGCGTTATCATGAGCACTTAAATAAAAGTGGTTACTAGTTATTTAGTTTGCTAAGAAAACAGCTCTATTTACAACGTTTAAATGCGTAGTAGTGTAATCTAAGCTAATTAGAAGAAGAAGAAGAAGAAGCAGCAGCAGCAGGTCAGATTCAATAAATCACAAGGTGGACCCCCCCCCAAAAAAAAAAAAAAAAAAAAAAAAGTTAGTGAACCCCGTATTTGATCATTTTTGTTTAAATATGAATACAGGAACTGGTAAAGGTGAGCTGAGTGTTAAATGTTTATTACATTATGAAATGCTATGACTTTATTTAATTAAAACAATGTAGATCTCATCTAAAAATCCTATTCACTTACTTTTATAATAAAGCACTTTTAGCACACCACATTTATTTTACAGTTAATCCAAAGAAAACTATTAGTCGGGTGTGTATTATTTATTATTATTATTATTATTTTAAAATAAAGAAGCGATGTAAATAAGTAGCGTATTAACGGTACATCTGAGAGTTCAGAAATGTACAAATCATGAGAAGTTTATTTAATAAAATAAGTTCCAAGACTAAGTGATAATTCTGCTTAGTCGATATTCGATTATTCGATGATTGAAAGCGATGACCGAGCTTGCGTTTGTAAAAGCATTTGAGAAATTCGGGGTGATGTCAGAACAAGCGGTGTTCTTCCGTCACTAGCTGAGCTGTGAGTGATCCTCGGGACTAACGTTAGGCCTGTTTTAGTCGAGTGAAGCGCTTCTGATGGCTTTACTGCGTCAGGAGATCAGCAGGATGCTCTGGTGGAGCATCTTATAATAGAAAGGCGTGCTCGGAGCTTCTCATCCTGGTGAAGACGCAGGATACTGCAGGAGGCCGCTGAGTGACCGAGTAAACACAGGATCCTTATGATGGTGTACCACGAGAAGTTCCTGAACATGATGCGTCGTTTATAACCGAAACACCGCTCACTGAGTCAGGTGCACGGGGATGCAGTGCGCAATACTACCATCATATAATTCCGGAGGTTTCTTCTGTGATCGTTGCGGCCGAAAACGCTCGATTATGGTGCGGATTTTTTACCCCCTCAAAATTCGTGATTTTTGCACGTTTTGTTTCCCAGAAACCAACTCGAATTGGTGAAATCGCACTCGCGTGAAATCGTTGTGCGCGGTCTTTCGCAGTGATGTTTGTTGGTAAACGAGACTTTTTTTTTTTTTTTTTTTTTTTAAGCTGTACTCGTGTTCGACGTGCGTGAATCAAAGTGGGCTTTGATGGAATGCGCGTTGTGATGACGTCACATGACACGTTTTGGCCCCAATCTGCAGAAAATTTAGCGTAACTTCGGGGAGAAAAAAAAAAAAAATAAAAAAAAAAATATATATATATATATATATATATCTCGCAAGCTCCTCCGAATATTGCGGAGTTTGCTCGAGTTTGTGTTCGTTTCTGCGATCGGAAAAATCTCAAAAATCCTGGAGGGACGCATTTATAATGAAAAACACTGCTCACTGAGTCAGGCGGAGCCAGACGTAGTACTGTCAATACCATACTAACATCACATAATAATAATAATAATAATAATAATAATAATAATAATAAAATATAGGATTGTAACAGGTTGGATGTTTATCGCAACTTGAAAATGTGCGTCTCTCTCTCTGTGTGTGTGCGCGCGCGCACATGTCGCAGTCATTTAAACAGCTGACAGCTCATCAGTTAACTTTCAGCTAAAAGTCTGACCAAAGCCTCGCATCACATGTCGCCTCAACCACAGTTTCCAAACACTGCTGACACAACACACGCACGCACATGCACGCACGCACGCACGCACGCAAGCTGTCAAAGCATAACACAGCAAACTCACACAAAGTTCACACATTCCACATTACACCGAGAAGAAAGAAAAAAAAAACTCCTCGTGTTTAAACGAAAAGTCTGAGATCATAAAAACAGCTGAACACACAAGCGCCTGGAGAGGATTTCTATAGCTTTTATAGCTCATTACACACATGCGTGACTTTATTTTATTTTATTATTATTTTTTTTAATAATTGTTGTTTTTTTTTTAAATAATAGGAACAACCTACGAGCATCTGCATACAGAGTTTCCTCCACAGTCATTTCATTTCAATGAACTTTAGGTTAAAAAGTCACACTGCTTTGTCACAAGTCAGCTTTAAAGAGGAAGCCGTGGGCAAACTTGGCCTTAAAAGCTCCGCAGTATGGCACTAAAGCGCCGGGCGTGCGTGCGTGTGTGCGTGTGCGTGTGTGTGCGCGTGTGCGTGTGTGCGTGTGTACTGACCGTCCACTGTCTCTGCTCCCATTCGGAGGCTGCGCTTGACTCTGTCGAGCTTTTGATGCTGCTAGTTTCGGTTCTCGGACAAGCGGCGTTTGCGACCGTCGCTAGCGCTTTATTCTGATGCTTTCTGAACAGGTATAGAGTCAGTAGCTGCCTCAGTCCGAACTTGTTTTTCTTTTTTTTCCCCTCCATCTCGTCATCTCTCTGCTAGCCTGGGCATCTCTCCATCGCCTCGATCTGCCCGCTGTAATGCCATCTGAGCGCCAGCCTGACCTAAGGGTGCTTGTGTGCGTATGTGTGTGTGACAAGAGGGTTTATGTATGAGTATGCATGTGAGCCAAAAGTGAAAGATATGAGCGGAAGTGGAACAGGAAGGAACAGAGTCAGAGAGAGAGAGAGAGAGAGAGAGAGAGAAAACAGAAGACAGAGAGAGAAATAATAATAATAATAATAATAATAATAATAATAAAAACACAAGAAAGAGAAGAGTGAAAAAGACGACACCACTTAAACCCACAAACTTGGCTGTGTCCCAAATGCAGCGAGGCTGATGGAGGAGAAGGTGAAATAAATCTATCCCGTAAGCTTAGCTTTTTATCCAGTGTACAAGTGCGCACTACACCTTCTTGCCAACAAGATCCTACACACGTGCACACACACACACACACACACACACACACACACACAGATCACTGAAGGCTTTATCAGGTTTAAACATCTCTTATTCTCATGAGCATCATTTTGATCTGAAAGTCGCTGGGGACAAGACTGTGTTTTGATTCCATTTCAACCAGGGTTTAAATCTACACCGGCTTTTTAAACACTTTCACTAAATCCCACAACGATGGTCGCTCGCAAACGTTTGGAATGTAGTAGATACATGTCTCACGTCACCTGCACTGTGTCTTCACTCAGAGCTGATAAAAGAAAGTAAGAAAATCAATCAGACATTACAGTGACATCTACAGCCGGTATCGAGCCTCCCTCATGTGTGCTAGAATAGCATTACAGTTTGTAGTTTAGATTATACACGACTCTTCTCGGGAGAAGAGATCTGACCGACATCGTTCCGTGGTCGGTCTAATTCATGTCCGAGTTTCTGGTCGTAGCGGAGACATTCCTCTTATTGTTATTCTTATTATGCTGTTCTCTACAGATAGTGCGTACTTCCCTAGTGCGCTGTGCAGAAAGACGAGCAGGAGAGGGCTAAACGGACAGGTGGGACTCCGAGGAAATCTCGTTATACGGTACACGTTCCTTATCGACCTGCTGACGGCCCTCGACGTCCTCGTAGCCGTCTTCCCGACGCCGGAGAGCAGCACGACACGGTTCACTACAAACTACACTCCACACATACAGCTATACACCTTATTATAAGATCAACAGGACTTTTCTTTTTAATATCTCTATATAATATCAGATATTCTTTTTAATTTCTTTTTAATATCACTTACAATCTGTATCCTGTGTTTATATATTTCTGTAAAGCTGCTTTGAGACAACGGCCATCGTTAAAAGCGCTACACGGATCGAACTGAATATAACGTAAGCCGAGAAAATTCAGTAGCTGCTCTCTGGAACATTTCCAATCTTATCAAGCAAACTCGTAGTAAAACTTCTCACACACCGGGTTTGGGTGAATTAATGGACGAGAACATGACGGAACACAACGGGTTTATTTTGGAAGATAATCATTCAGTCTGTACAGGATCTTCTGGAGGGTTTTTTTTTTTTTTTTTTTGGGTGATTGATTTGATTTTGCTGCAGCTTTTTTTCCAGAATTTGCAGTGCGACTTGCAGAGTATTTATGGTGCTTTTTTGGTGGAGAATTATTTGAACTGGTGAAATTGTACGAAATATTTTCGCAGTGATGTTTGTTGGTAAATGAGACCTTTCAGCTATACTCACGTTCGACGTACGTGAAACGGAGGCGATTTTGGTTGAATGCGCGTTTTGATGATGTCACATGACGCGTCTCGGCCCAAATCTGCTGAAAATGGGCTCCGAATATTGCGGAGTTTCCTTGATTTTGCGCTCGTTTCTGCAAACACCTGAATCATTTTGTCATTGTAGAAGACAAAAGATGCAAGGGTTTAGTCGATGTGCAAGAAAAGAAGCTGTTTTTCCATCACTGTGGCCTGAACGTGTGTGTTTTTAGCTGCATAATGACGCTTAGCGACGTTTATTTCGAGGGCTCATTGGTTAAAGCTTTGAGCTACTGATCAGAAGGTTATGAGTTCAAGCCTCGACTTTACCATCCGATAAGAACAAGCCCAAACATCCAGTACAAGTCTGTAGGATTTGTTGGATACATAACGTAACTGGGTTTTTTTTTTTGTTGTTTTATTAATTTTTTTTTTGTAATGGTTGCCATAGTGACGTAAATTTCCGTTGGGTGAACAGAGACCTGCCGAACTAAATGGGAGCGGAACTGACCCTGATACACCCAAAAAGCTTTTAACCCTAAACGGGCGGTCACACTGCACTTGTTTGAGAATGCGAAATTTCAACAGACTTCCATACACACGCATGCGAATGCTGGAGACCGGAAAAACAAGCGTCACGCGAAGAAGTTTTGCATTTTGCTGTGATCCAAAGTGCAAGTTTGGTGAACTCTGACGTGCGAATTTGTATCACGTGAAGACGTGCGACTAATAGAAGATAGACACGTCACGGCGTGACCGCTGCAGAAAATCCAAGATGGAGGAAACAGCGATTATAGCGGTGTCCCACCGACCCGTTTTATACCATTTTATACAACACAGCTTTAAAAAGATTATAAAATCGCCATGAAAAGAGAAGCTGCCTGGACTGCGGTGTTACTGCATACAGGAACAGATGATATATTTGAACAATGGCGTGTGATGTCATATCCGGTTACCGCATATATTCGCAACGGTCTCCGAATGCTGAAAGTCTAGCGTGACCGCCGCTTAACTGCTAACCCTGACCCACATGCTGTGCGACATGAAGCTTGTCTGTTTGTGATTTAACACCATACCAGCTTCCATGGCTATTTTCATGGTGAGAAAAACGTAGCAAAATATGAAGAATTTACAGAAGTTTTTTTTTTTTTTTTTTAAAAGGTTATCTTCGTTAAAAATTCTAAAACTAAATCTGGCCTCACTTCATTAAAAATCTTTTTATATGAATCAACCAAATGAAACAACAACAACAAAAAAAAAAGGGTCCTAGAGGAATTGAACCCATCACGGTCCATTAAACTATGCCTCAGAGATACTGGACTTTGGTATAAGGGGCATAAAGGAGGATCTTCACCGTTCTTCACAGATACTCGTGAGTGAGTCTGGAGCGGCGTATTCGCCAACAGGTGTAGATGGATACGGTCCTGGAGATTATCCAAGTAGAAACGACGTCTTCTACCAACAACGGGGTTGATTCCGTGAAGTTTATTTGTAATACGTTGATCCCTATTCCACCTTCAGACTTCAAACCTGTTATAAACTCTTATGTCTTCAGAAATGGCAAACCGATTGGGGCATTTTGAGCTCTGAAGAGGACGCCTCCTTAGCAGCAGCAGCAGCAGCATCTGCTTGCTCGTTCCCTGGAATTCCACAAAGCCCTGATACCCAACAACAACAACAACAACAATCGGTTTACAATTCTGTGCCTCCAAAGACCGCAGTCCATTTAAAATTTCTACAAAAGCTGGGTGTTCATTTTTAAGGGATGCGACATGAAGCAACACACTAGACACACTTATCCAGACTGAAACAAACTGAACCGTCTACACCGGCTGGACTTTTGGCTCGTCTCTGTCTAGGTAGGAGGAGCTAGACGAGGTCCAACTCCACCCTGTAGACTTTTTGTTCTGCAGTGAGCGGTAATTGGTCTGCAGAGATGACGACATGGGTACTAGCCAATCAAAGCACGGAGGATTGGAGGACTTGCGAGTGGTGAAAGAGTGGCGTCACCTAGTCCCTATACTTTATAGTGACTTTATTCTGTCCATCACTGTTAACAAACAATATGTAGTTACAAGACTAAAATAATAATAAAAATAAGAATTATGACAGGACTAGATAATGTCAACGTCTAACGTCTAACACATTTAAAACAATGAGTCACAGTAAATCGAGCTAAAATGAAAAAAGAGCCCTTAAAGCGTACACTTGCAAAGTGTGGTTGTGTTCTTACCTTCCTGTTAATATCGGAAAAGTCCTTCTCCACCCACGTGATGTCACACACTTTCTGGAGGAAGAATTGCACGGTCAGAAAGAATCAGCTTCTACATCCCCCCCTACATCCTCCCAGGACTCGGCATTTCACTTTATGACACACAAACATGCAGGAAGACTAACCACTATTGCCTCACCACTTATTTCCTATTTTCGCCCAATAAGACAAGAAGAGGGAAATGATTTAGACATGTCTGACCTTTTCCTGTGCTCATCAGTGTCTTGTGCTCTGCCCTGAATCCATGTCTGTTTAGCTTACTTACTAAAACATTTTGAGAAACGCCCCAAACTATAGAACACCCCAAATCTGCCAGAGCTGCAACAACTAAATCGATTATGAAAATCGTTGACGATGAACCTCACAATCGATTAGTTTGTCTGCGCGGCACAGGGTATATTTACTCGTTACGTTACTTCTGTTCCGAAAACACTCATCAGAGAGGAAATACTAAAGTCGTGCCCCAAATGACATACGGCACACTTACACTATGCACTCCACAGTCTAGCGTATGAATTTTAGAAAGGTAACATCATCTCAAATGGAACACGAGCGGTTTCCCCGTCGATGGCGATGATCAATAAAAATAAATAAATAAATAAATAATCAGCCGACGAATCGATTGTGAAAATGATCGTTTGTTGCAGCCCTAAAATCTGCATAAGGCGACCATACCATAAATTTCCCATGATGCATTGTAAGCATATCCAGGCTTGTGCCTGTTTTAAGCTGTGGCTTCATTTACGAAAGCAGCATTGAAATGTGTATCGATTTTACTCTGAAACTAAAATGAATTATTCTGAGAACTCTTTCGAACACTAGAGCGTGGCATACAGCCCTGTTTATACGAACACCATCACGGCTTTCAGCTGCACCATCACTACAACCGAGAGGCGTGACGGAACAGAACTTGCTCAAGGAAGTTCCTGTGTTTCTTCTGTTATTTCGACACCGTCATGTGCGTCCAATTTTGACTGCAACACAAGAACACTCAGGATGTTTAATCCAAGGTGGGCTGTGAGTAAAATGTCAGACATGTACAAACGCTGCTGTTGCAAAACAGCTTAGAAGCTGGAAATCCTTCTCCTCAGCAGTTCGTGCGTGTGTGTGAGATTATTAATAAGTTCCTGCCTATGAAACTCACAGTGGTCTGTGCACACAGGGGAACTAATACAAGCATTAAAAAACAAAACAAAACAAACTAACAAAACAACTAAAATTACAACCACTAATCCCTAATCCCTGTAAGAACACTGACCGTTATTAAATCAATCCCCAATTCCTAATCTCAAGCGACAAATCCAAAAAACTATTAATCCATAACATTTATTGTTACTGAGAAAAAAAGAAAAAAAAAGACTAATCCTTAACATCAATAGTGACTAATCCGAAAACTCTTAATCCCTAAAATACACTGTTACTTATCTTAACACTAGAATTCCTTAAACATCCTGTTATTCCAAAAAACTACCAATCCCTAACATCTACTGTTACCGAAGCGAAACTATTAACCTCCAACATCAACAGCTGCGAATACAAAAACAACTAACTAACCAAACACTATTAATCCCTTATATCTAGCATTACTGGTATAAAAACTACTAATCCCTAACGGTAACAGTTACTAATCCAAAACGTACTAATCTGTAAAACAATACTGCTAGTTATCTGAACACTATAAATACCTAAACGAAACTATCAACCCCGAAGATCTACTGTTACTGTTCATCTCCAACATCAACAGTTGCTAATGCAAAAACAAATAATCCATAGCATGTACTGTTACTAATCCAAACACTATAAATCCCTAACATCTAGCAGTACCAGTGCAAAAACTCCTAATCCCCAATATCCACAATTACAAAAAACTACGGCTTTCCCACCAAATCCACCGTTACTAATAACAATCCGACTAATCCCCAGCATCCACAGTTAATAAAGCAAACGTCCTATCGAACATGCAATATAAAGACGCTTTATTGTCAAATAAATTTTAGGATTAACCTGAAAAGTCGCAGTTATGCAAATAAAAGTCGAAAACAACCATTATAAATGCAAATGAACATTTCAGTTGCACAGCAGGAGGAAGACACGGTGCTAGAACTTTTCTAATAATACTCATCCCCACATATAATGCAAATAATCACTAACGCTTATCTCAGAAACATTACATAGAGCTGCATGAGGCGCTCTCCAGGGTGTTAACGCTACGGTGACATCATGCGTGCTGAAAAGTTTACGGTTGTTTTATGAGTGACATGAGGTGTGACGAATATTAAACAGGTGCGGTCTGCCCAGGTCAAAGAACAAGCAGCTACAGGTGCTTCCTGTCCTATATCTGATACACTACAGTTATGACTCCCCCCCCAACACACACACACACACACACACACACACACACAGAACAACACTCTGAATCCTAATGTAGCGCAGACATGTAGCCACATGTCTAATGATCTCTCTAATCTGTCTCACTCCACTCTTCTTTCCCTCTCTCTGCTAAGTGGATGGATAGAGCGGAGAACTTGCCTGAGGCACGCGCTGTTTGGTACGGAAGATATGCCTCCACATGTCCGAACTCACTGCTGATACAGAGACCAGTGACAAACTCACAGCTCACCCACACACACTCGCATACACACACAGGGGAAAAAGGGGAAATGCAAATATAAATGGCTAACACTGTGTGTGTGTGTGTGTGTGTGTGTGTGTGTGTGTGTGTGTGTCAGAGAAGAGAAAGAGGATGGGTGAGCGAAGCGGAAAGAAATACCAGAACTTTCTAAGGAAATTTCAACTCATGAGCCGAGCCACCCAGTTACCATACAACACACACACACACACACACACACACACACACACCTATCTATGTTAATTTTCGATGCATTAGTGTAGCAAATAAATAAACTTAACACCTAACTCAGTTGCAAGTCAACTGTTTGCACCTCACCCACCAAAACCTGGTACTCTTAACTCTAACTTCAGTACCCATAACCCTAACCCAAGTACCCCTAACTCTAATCTCAGTACGGCCAACCCTAAGCTTGGTACCCAAAACGCTGAGGTCTTAAACCTAAACACAGTATGCTAATCCTAACCTTGGTGCCTGCGACCGTTGGTACTCTTAACCCTAATCTCTGTTCTCCAAACTCTGTCCATATCCCTGAACAAAGTACCCTAACCTTAGCACTCTTAACACCAACCTCGATCCCCCCCCCAACAATCACACCCTCCCCACCCCAACCACACACAGACTCACACACACCCACACTAACAGTCATTAATGCACTGGAGACGAGAACTTGCACCACAGAAGGCTAGATGCTCACTTTCAGCAGAGTGTGTGTTTCCACTGACAGCTGGAATACGAGAACTCCTGCATCAGTTAAATTAATATCTAAAGCGTTGCTTTGTCTAGCTGCATCCATTTACATCAGTATCTAATCACACACCCACACACACCCACACACACCCACAGGAAACTGTTTTGTCATTACGGAAGGGGTGGGAGGTTTAGGGTCCATAGCCAGAAACCTTACTGTCAGATGCATGTGTGTGTGTGTGTGTGTGTGTGTGTGTGTGTGTGTGTGTGTGTGTGTGTGCGCACCTCTTTTCATGCCCACAAGCATTCATTGGACATGAATATGCATAAAAATGTTAAGAAGAACAGCACTTGGCCTGAGTGCCTGACATTGTTGTAGTTGAGAAACACACACACACACACACACACACACAAGCTGCACTCTATTGTCAGAACATGGCTCTCTTTGGTTTTTATTGCTAATAAAAGTGTATTTCTCCTGTTGACCACTAGGGGTCAGGCGCTTATTCACTAAATCTAAGGGCCTGTATGATGGAAACACCATGCACTTTCCCTCATTAATCTCTGACAGTAAAACCCAGCGGAGGGATGAGAGGGTGAAATAGCAGGTATAGAGGAAGAGCAGTACTGACATGCTATCTCTTATCTGTGTGAGAGCGGTGGATCCACGTGCAAACTAGGTCTGGCACAGACAGCGAGCAGAGTGTGGAAGCTCTGTGAAGGTGTTAAATGCAAAGCTAAAATCCTCATGTGACTGAACATATGAAAGTCAAGAGAACATGAAGTGATTTTACTCAGAACATTGTCAACCAGCATGTCTTTTATCTCTCACACACACACACACACACACACACACACACACACACACACCCCACTCATCTAACACAAGTCACTGCAGGCAGAGACAATTCTTCAAAACTTTCACATGCAAGTCAAGCAGACACGTACACAAGGTGCTCTCATTTTGAGGGTGTGTGCATATGAGCGTGTGTGTTTAAATATTTCTCTCCTGCTCTATATCCTTCTGCAAACATTTCCTCCACCAATCACACCATTTCTCACAGACAGAAAAAAAAAACATCCAGCTGCATTCCCTATGACCTCTTCACACAAACCTCACTGAACCAACAGCATACAGCTGGAGATCCTTCTCAAAAATTCCATTTAAACAAGGCTAAATACAACAATCCGCCCTCTCCGCTATGGTCCGCCGCTCCCCTACAGTTTGCCACTCTCCTACAATCGTCCTCTCCCCTAAAGTCCTCCGCTCCCCTACACGGTTCACCTCTCCCCTACAGTCCACCACTCCATTACAGTCCTCCACTCCCTTACAATCGTCCTCTCCCCTAAAGTCCTCCGCTCCCCTACACGGTTCACCTCTAGCTTACAGTCCACCACTCCATTACAGTCCTCCACTCCCCTACAGTCCACCTCTCCATTACAGTCCTCCACTCCCCTACAATCGTCCTCTCCCCTACAGTCCACCTCTCCATTACAGTCCTCCACTCCTCTACAATTGTCCTCTCCCCTACAGTCCGCCACGTCCCTAAAGTCCTCCGCTCCCCTACACGGTTCACCTCTCCCCTACAGTTCTTCTCTCCCCTACATAGTTCTTCTCTCCCCTAAAGTCCACCTCCCCTACAGTACTCCGCCGCTCCCCTCCAGTCCCCTACAGTTTGTCTCTCCCCTTAAGTCTGACCCTGAGGCTAAAGTTCGTGCCTTTACTTCCACGGTCAGGTCTATCCTGGACAAAACTGTTCCTTTAAAGAAAGTTTATATGACTAATAACGACAAGCCTTGGATGACCAGACAAATTAAAGATCTGATAAAAGACAGACAGCATGCATTTTGCTCTGGTAATAAAACCTGTTATAGGAATCTAAAATCAATCATTGCCAAAAAAAAATTAAGAATGCAAAGAAACAATACTACAAGAGTGATGTGGAAGAACTGCGCTGCACTAAGCCAAAACGGTGGTTTAAAGCTGGGAGGGCATTAATGGGGATGGAAGGAGATAAGAGAGATGTGGTGTCTCAGGATGATAACATTTTGAGTGTGACACCTTGGCTAAACATTTTTGCTTCTGTATGGGATCAAGTGATCTACACTTCTCCCTCTGAGGAAGATGTTATACATAAGCTGTCAAATGGTAGAATACCTCCCCTGAGTATTGGGCGAGTTAAGGCTAGACTCAGGCTGCAGATCCTGACTGCATTCCCCCTTGGGTCTTACAAACCTTTCACGAAGAACTGGCACCTGTGTTAGGTGATACCTAACAAGCATTCACCATAACATTTTTTTCCAAAACAATGGACGGATGCTATGATCAAAGCTGTTCCTAAAAAAGCAAAGTCCAGTTTTCCAGCAGATTACCACCAGATCTCATTAATCAGCTGTGTTGGGAAAGTGTATGAAGGAATACTCAGAGATGTCATTCTGGAGGATACAGTTACAAAGATTGCGCCATCGCAACATGGATTTATGGCGAAGAGATCAACTGACACTGCTCTGATTCAGATTCTACAATACTGGCATGAGGCACTTAATAGCAACCCCAAAATGGACATGCGTGCTGTTTTTGTTGATTTTACTCGAGCCTTTGAAACAACTGAGCACGGTCAACTGCTCCATGCTCTGGCAAGCATGCGTGTTTTGGCTCATTGTAAGGAGCTATCTAAGCAATAGAGAGCAAAGGGTGAAGTGGAGTTCCTGTGTGTCCAACTCCTTACCCAATTCCAGCTGGTGTTCCCCATGGGGGACTTTTATCCCCTCTGTATTTTGTCATCTGTATAAACAGCTTGGATTCACATCTGCCTCCCTCTGTAAATCCTGTGAAATATGCTGATGATCCAACAATCACTGAGCTTCTAATGGGATCCCTACCTGGCCTTGGATTCAGTGGCAGATTGGGGACAGGAATTTTCACTAGCAATGAACGGAGCCAAAACCATGGATATGGTAATTAGTACCAGGAGTGATGACATCCCCTCTCTTCCTTCTCCTGTAATTTCTGGTCATGTAATCAGTAGAGTCTCCACTTTTAAACTGCTCGGAGTTCACATTTCATCTGCTCCGTCCTGGGACGCCTACATCAAGTATATGATTGCGAAGATACGTCCAAGGATCTATTGTCTCAGTGTTGCAAAGAGAGCGGGTCTCCCATGCAATGATTTAATGCAAATATATTTGACTTTTATACGGCCAGGTCTTGAACGTGTCAGCCCGGTTTGGGCCGGACTGGCTAAATGTGTCTCTGATGGGTTAGAGAGGGGTCAAAAACGCTGTTGTCGGATAATAGGCGTTCGGACTTCTTCTCTCCCATCACTGAGTGAGAGGCGTGATGAGGCCAACATACACACCCTCACTAACATACTCAAGGACAGTTCATCGCCATTGCACTTTTCCTGCCTGTAGCTCCAACAACCAATTATTCACTTCGTCAGCATAGGGAATATGTTGTTCCCAGGATTAAAACAAAAAGGCATGACACAACTTTCTTCTATTCCTCATGCACTTAAACTGTTTTATACGTGACGTATATATGCTACCTGATGAATTGACAGATGTTTTAATGCATTTCAAGTTGTGTTTGCTAATAGAAAAGGTAATTACTCTTATTTTATGTGCATTTAAATTGTTTTATAAATGACTTAGTTATGATGCATGATTACGTGTTTGACACATTTCAGGTTGTGCAGAAAAAAGGAAAAGAAACTGTTCTGTTCTTTTTTTGTGTTGCAATATCCTGCCTTGTCAAACTTTAAATAAATAAAACTAAGTCCTCTGCTCCCCTACAGTCGCCTCTCCCCTAAAGTCCTCTGCTCCCCTACAGTCGCCTCTCCCCTAAAGTCCTCTGCTCCCCTACAGTCCACTTCCCCTAAAGTCCTCTGCTCCCCTACAGTCCTCTGCTCCCCTACAGTCGCCTCTCCCCTACAGTCCTCTGCTCCCCTACAGTCGCCTCTCCCCTAAAGTCCTCTGTTCCACCACAGTCCACCTCTCCCCTATGACAACAGTATCAAATTAACAGCAGATTAAAATGCTAAAATCTTCATAATACACTTTGTTTAGTTGTTCTTTCCATTTTTGCTTATAAAGTTTGGGCTGTATTTAGAATCGGCAACTTAAGTCCACAATATTTACTCAGGGAAGGTTACACATTCAGAAAAGGGTTATGCAGTGCTTAAGCTCTTCTGCGTGCCCCATTCAGATCACTCAAACCACTTGCATTTACTTCTCACCTCCAAGCTTACCAGATTTCTCTTGGGTCCGTTTAATATTACACTGGATTACATTAAAGTCAACAAAAAAGCCATAACAAGGTGCTGTATATTTCAAAAAGTGAAACTAGCAGAGAGGTCTGACCTTCATTTGCATACTGAAACATTATTTCATGATGTAATAACCCTCGCCCATCACTGGTTTAAGAAATCCCACTGCACCAAATGTATTATTCATGCACACAGAGACAGACGCATGCGTATGGAAGTGCACACACACACTTTTTTAACGGTTTTTAATGCCTTGGTGTACGACAGTTAAGTTAGAAGCTTGCTAGCATTCAAACTCTGATACACAGATCATTGATCCACCTCACTGTGATCCACTCATCACAATCAATTTCAGGAGCACGTCAGGGTCAAAGGTCAAACTGTAAGCACGCTTGCATGGACACGAACGTGAGTTAGAGAAGCAGAAAAGGGGATAAACAAGAAGTGACTGACAAAAGGTTTAAAGACGCCTCAAAAGACTAGCTAATTTAGCGAGTGGCTCAGAAGAAACCCGACCAATCAGAATCTCTGAGTCTCACACGGGTCCTGATTGGCTGTGCTCACTTTTGGAGTGATGTAATCCCATAGGGTCTTGAATGAATGTGCATTTGTGAGAATGCAATATGTGAATGAGTGATAGGAAAACAGAGAGACAGGAGGAGTGAATAAATGAAAGGACGAAAAAGAGAATGAGAGAGAAAGAAAAGAAAGATTGAGAGAGAGAGAGAGAGAGAGAGAGAGAGAGAGAGAACAAGTGAGAGAACAAGTGAGAATGAGTGAGAAATATAAAGACAAAGAATGTAGAGCAGGAAAAAAAAATTGACTGTAGAGTAACCATAGTGATACGGATGAGTTGAGTTAGTAACCATGACAACACACTGCTATGTGATAGCGTGCAATAACACACACAACTTGCACACACGAAGTCAAGACTGAATGAATGAATGAATGAATGAGTGAAGGATCATGATTGGTGAAACTGTTGTTTTGTTTCTTGGTCGTTATTTATTTATTTATTTATTTATTTATGTATTTACTAAGGGTCAGAGGCTGGAAATGAAAGCGTGTCAAAGATGTTTTAAACAACTGACAGCAGAGCTCAAAAGAGAGAGAGAGAGAGAGAGAGAAAGGAAAAGGACAAAAGACAGACTAATCTTACAAATAAATCAGCAAATTAAAAAAAAATAATAAAAAAAAACCCTAACTGATCACTTCAGTTCAGTGTCTCAGTAATATTCGCTGATCCAGATAAAATATCACCACCTCCTGCTGCTCTTCATCTCATAGCATGGAGATCAGACCAGATCAGATCAGACCGTGCCGCTGGCCTGCTGTTATTGCCACAGAGGGGCGAAATGATTGCTTAAACAAAAATTCCACTGTACCCTTTCAGCTTCAGACAAACAGAACTAAGCCTAAAAACACGGCATCGGTTGCACGTGACTCAGCACTCGTGTGTAAACGTTGCTGCTCAGCTGTTTACTCTGAGCTTCTATACATCTGTGCTGAATGCCAAGAACAGAGGTTCTCAAAGTGGGCTCTGTGAATTACAGACGTAAAACAGGTTCTTACAGTTAGGCCTGTTAGCATAACTACTATTTATTTATTTATTTATTTTTGGATGATATATTGTCCCAGAAAGAATTGCGATAAACAATATTATTGTCGTTTTAAGACCATTTTATATAATGATAATCTAACAGCATAATAATCCAATCACACGCTTTCAAAGAACAATGAGGTTTAATTCTTAGGAATATTCAGACATTGTAATACAATATTGTGAATTCTTTATGCTTTAGTTATCCGTCGTATGTGTTTTGTTATGGAAAGAGCGTATTCGCGTATTCCCGGCTCAATCCCCGACGGGATTATTTGAAACACTAGAACCATCTTTTCAAGATTTTTCTTCTTCAAAAAGCCTCGCTAGTGCATTGTTGATATCCTGCGTGCCATTTTTTTTTCCCCAACAGGTGTGTTTTAATAAAAAAATCAGTGCTAGTGCTTGCTACACATCTTAAATTCTAAACGCACCAGCTTTTGCTTTTTAAATTCCATGAGCAGCCGTAGGTCGAATTTTAATTTCACGGCCCTAGAGCGGACGAGAGGGCAGAGGCGGCGGCGTGAAGGGCTAAAAATGTTAGTGACGTTCGTTCTTACGTGAACAAAACACGCACGTGAACACGACAGGCAATATCGAGGTCAGCAAAAACGATCGGGGTCATGTCCGTATATTGTACGGGAACACGACGGACGCTAATCCCTCGAATTGAATCCAATCGTCAATTAACTTCAAATTGAGCAGGTCTATAAATAATGTGTTCTGTACACGGTTAAATAATAAGCCTAATAGTTGAGTAGTGTGAAAAATGCTGCAAACTGATATGTGACGTGGGATGTCGAACCTACAAAGTGGGGAAAACACGGACGCCGTCTTGTTCATCTTTGTTTAGCTACAAGCTATCCAGCTAATGATGTACCTCCTCAAAAGGTACCTCCTCAAAACAGCGACCTGTTTAGTCAGTGTTATAGATTTAACAATCGAATTGTATATACACTGTGACCCGTTGAAAATAAAGAAGCGCTACTTTGTTTACTGCTGATGCTGTGAACAGCCACGTGGATCTGAGGTCACTTGATGAACTCGTGGTGGACGAGATCGTCTTGTGTTTACGAGTGAGAATTCCGAGTCGACGGGGTGTTTATGGTCCTTCCTAGTCTTTCATATGGTTTGAGAAGCTCTGGCGTAGAATATTGACTCAGATTGGACGGACACAGGTAACAACCTGTACACGTTATTTACATTTATTCATTTAGCAGACGATTTTATCCAAAGCGACTTACAAATGAGTAGTGATTATACGAAGGGGTCCAAGCACCAAGTCAACTTGGAGCTAATGTGCTAACTGGTGGAAAGTTCAGCAAGAGGAAAAAAAGGCAATAGAAACATTTTAAATAATGTTCATGAAATAAATCAATAATAAGGGTGGTGTTTGTAACCAAAGACTCCAGCATATACATTGTTTACTTTAGTGTACAACAAGTGTGTGTATGTGCCCTATAAAATATTATAGAGGGGGCCCATGGAGTTACCATAGCCGCAGGGCCCCTTGCCTCACTCACTCACTCAATGCCTGCCAGCCTCACTCACTCACTGCCTGCCTGCCTGCCTCACTCACTCACTCACTCACTGCCTGCCTCACTCACTGCCTGCCTCACTCACTCACTGCCTGCCTCACTCACTCACTGCCTGCCTCACTCACTCACTCACTGCCTGCCTCACTCACTGCCTGCCTCACTCACTCACTCACTGCCTGCCTCACTCACTCACTCACTCACTCACTCACTGCCTGCCTCACTCACTCACTCACTCACTCACTCACTCACTGACTGCCTGCCTCACTCACTACAGACACTCCTTTATTACTTGATGAAGCAGTTTGTCTAAAAGAAACTGCTGAAACACCCCCCCCACACACACACAGGTCCCTGCGGGTTTGGAGGACGCTTGGTGACAGTAAACTGGATGACCAGTGTCTGCACAAAAGGTGCTTGATTCAAGCCAGGAGCAGCTCAATTAAACAATAAAACCATCAAATCCAGGACAGAGCTCCATAAACTACCCTCTCACACACACACACACACACACACACACACACACGCCAGACACGGTGCCTGCACACACCACTCCGCAATCAATATCACAACTACAGCTGCAACTAGCAGCTCTATTACACCGACGGCTAATGCCAGTTCATCCTATACGGTTAAACTTAATTACAAACACACGATGCATTCCAACTGCTGAGAATGATTTCCCCTGACTACTTCAACACGCAGCCCAGAACTCGGACGAGGAAAAACCTGACTCCCATTTCCTACAACGTCTATAATCATGACTCACTGCTCTGCTGTACTAATCACTGCATCTCTTTTCATGGTATAAGAGGAATAAAAGAGTTCAGCACATGCTGTTGTAGGAAAATAATCCACCTTGGGGTGCTAACATTAAGTCGAGCTGTACCGCACCACCCCGTCGTGGATCATCTTCCTACAGCAGCACAGCCCCAACTTTTTATTCCTATAATAGCACAGAAAGTCGCCAATGATTACAATATTTACAATGATTAGTTTAACACCAAAACACCACTTCATGCTTTTTATCCATTTACATTTACTGTTATGGAACATCCTGCGATCACCGATATCTTATTTAAGAAACACCACACAAGCACGAAAGCTCTCAAACTGAATATTATTGTGATTCGGCACAAGAAATGAACATCGAGTAACCATGGCCAGGTTACGGAGGCAGGCTATAACAGTGCAGTGATATGATGAGAAACAGTGAATGCATAACTACAGTTATTACTTACTAATAATTACGAGTTAGTTAGTAATGACAAAGTTCATTTTAGAGCTTTATGAAGCATAATAAGAGTTTATAATCATAAGCACGAATGAATACAGACTTGGGAGATAACTACTTCCATCACGCTCATTTCAGAGACTTGTTTTCTGCCTTAGTGTTTTCTGTATAGTCCACTCTATACCCTCCAAAAGCCCATTTCACCGTGTGTGTGTGTGTGTGTGTGTGTGTGTGTGTGTGTGTGTGTGTATATATGTTGATTCTTATCTCATGTCCATTACCAGAACTGGTCAACTGTGCTACAGAGGTGACATTCAGGGTCAACATTAACACAGCTTTTTAATCCAGCTGGGCGCACAAAGTACTTGATATTTGGTTTCCTCACCCACACACACACCCACACACACACAGCTCTCCACAACGTTTTGAACTCAATATTTAAAATGAAGCAAACGATCAAACACAAATACTGCAGAAGTGATCGAAATGAAGGTTTAGGTTTCACCTGTTAAATAAGCACAGATCTTTTAAAGTGCCACTTGAACAATCAGCCACGTTCAGTGCACCAAGCTCCGCCCCAAATCGTCTCTAGGGCAGATTCCTAGTGCTAAAACTGGCCTGGGTTACTCCAGAGAAAACATGACTACATGACGCTGGCGTCTACATAATCCTATTAACAATTCTAGATAATTATATAAACGAGGGGTACCGCAGAGCAAATCAGTATGCACATAGATGAGCGAGAGCGAGAGCAAGCGAGTAGATGAGCGAGAGGGTTAGGGTTCACTTCCTTGCATACAAAACACTTATTTATACACCAATAAAGAGAGGGGTCTGAAACAGTACAAAATAAATAATAAAATAAAGTGCACTGTTACTAAGGTGTCTTTTTTTTTAAATAAAAGCTTTGATGAGGTAAACCGATGAGGAGATTACGTGAGTTTGTCTCTATTTTTGTGCCAACCTGCTTAAACTACATATCGGGCATTTACGTAACACATGGAAAGTTTATTCATTAAAGCACACCGTTGCGGACTCGTCTCTCCTCAGATGCAGTGCTGCAAAGGCGGTCCTGCACACAATCTTCAAAGACGCCCACAAGATGCCGCCATTTATCGGTGGATCCGATATTACAAAACTGATATCCGATTATGGAAAAATGCTTACGTATCGGGAAAGATACCAGTAAAACCGATTATCGGTCGAACTCTAGTGAGTGTGCAAGAGCATGAGAATGTGAGAGAGCGTAAAAGTGAGTGTGTATAGAAGAGAATGCGAGAGAGTGGGAGAAAGTAAGCGTGTTTGAAAGAGTGCACGAGTAAGAATACAAGAATGTGAGTGCAAGAAAATGTGAAAAAGGTGAGCGTGCTAGAGAGTGAGAGACTGTATGTGTGTGAGAGAGAGAGAGAGAGAGAGAGAGTCAGGGCAGCAGTGAGAGAGAGAGAGAGAGAGAGAGAGTCAGGGCAGCAGTTTATCGATTACGTAAATAACTATTAACTGTGAGTAAGGTCGAGTTTGCCCCGTCTTTGATAAACCAAGAACAGCCCCTAAATAATCACCATCATTCAAACACACACACGGGAATATGGGAGTGTAAAGAAGGAAAGAGACAGGCCTATAAAAATATGGCGAGTTTCTCACTCATTCCCTTTGAAAGGAGAGAGAGAGAGAGCGAGAATGAGAATGTGTGTGTGTAGACGTGTGATAGATCGTGCGTCAGGGTCCAAAGGGCACCTTGCTCAATGTGAAGTGATAAAGCCGCAGTGCAGACATGAATTGCTCTGTAATGGTCCGACGCACGTTTGCCAACACGTCCTCTGACGTAGGGCACTAAGCGGAGTGCGCAGTATTGATTTGCAGTATTGGTTTTCCCCCGTTAACATCCAGTCCATCAGCTTCTCCCCCTCACAGCTCACCTGACTGATCAGAAGTCAGATTATCCTGTAAAGAGCCATTTCCATCCTGAGGGGCGTGGTCTCTTCCAGGATGACTCCGCCCCCACGAAACCCTGAATGGTTTGATTAGGATGAAAATGATCATACGCGTTAGCGTTCACAGTTACCGGAAGTCAAACTGACTGAACACCCCTGGTCCTGCTGAACACCTTTCATCTTCGGGAAGAATGCTGGTGGTATATAAAGCGAGTGAGAGAGAAAATCGATGAGTTCTTATAAACTGACAAGCGCATAATGTACTTCAAGCCTGGCTGACTTTTCTCATTTCTCCAGAACTCTAATGGACTGTCTGAGAGAGGGGGGTGTGTGCACGAGTGCGAGTTAGAGAGAGAGAGAGAGAGAGAGAGAGAGAGAAAAAGAGAGACCTGCTGGACCTTCAAGAACACTATCAAGTGCTTATAACTAGTTAGATAATATAGGTCAACCCTAAAAATACTCATTTCTGATTGGCTGGAAGGGGTGCATCAATTGATTACATCAGGACATATCGGAAGTACAGTACATTGAATAAGTATTCACCCCCAAGTGATCTGGTCTGATCCAACAGAAGAGCTAATATAGCACAAACTGCTGAAAAACTTAATGCTGGCTCTGATAGAAAGGTGTCAGAACACACAGTGCGTTGCAGCTTGCTGTGTACGGGGCTGTGTAGCTTCAGACCGGTCAGAGTGCCCATGCTGACCCCTGTCCACCACCGAAAACACCTGCAATGGGCGCGTGAGCATCAGAACTGGACCATGGAGCAATGGAAGAAGGTGGCCTGGTCTGATGAATCATGTTTTCTTTTACATCATGTGGACGGCTGGTGTGTGTGTGTCTCTTACCTGTGGAAGAGCTGCTACCAGGATGGGACGAAGGCAAGCTGGTGCAGGCAGTGTGATGCTCGGGGCAATGTTCTGCTGGGAAACCTTCAGTCATGGTATAAATGGTGGATGTTTCTTTGATACGTCCCCCCTACCTAAACACTGTCGCAGACCAAGTACACCTCTTCATGCCAACGGTGTTCCCTAATGACGTCGGCCTCTTTCAGCAGGATAATGCGCACTGCCACACTGCAAACATTCTTCAGGAACATGTCAAAGAGTTCAAGGTGTTGACCCGGCCTCCAAATTCCCCCGATCTCAATCCGATGTTTGGGCTGAACAAACACGTCTGATCCACGGAGTCCTCACCTAGCAACTTACAGGACTTGAAGGATGTGCTGCTAACATACAGACCCCCTGGGTGTCCACCTTTGGCTTCAATAACAGCTGGGATTATGTCTCCGCGTTGAACATCTGGATCCTGATATTTTTGGCCATTTCTCTTTGGAAGACTTGTTCAAGCTGGTAGTGAACAGCAATCTTTACGTTTCGGGAAACTGTGGAACTGGTCAAGGGGGTGGATACTAATACAAGGAACTATATTCCCTGTCAACGGCAGGACGGACTAGGACTGACGAGAGAAACTGCCAGAGTGTCAGTACGTACTGCGAGACTGATGGGTTCGGATGAAGGGTTGCCTGGCAGCTCGAGAGCCTCTACAGTACAGTACATGTTCTCATAAACAGGAATACTGCAGCGATGCGTCTTGCTCAGTGACAAGTGCGAAGCATGAAGGAGGCGTGAGTAAGTGGTAGAGAGAAAGCAGGTGACGGAGGCCGACAATCTGCTTCAGCTGTCAAACACTTCTTCCACTCAGACACTAATTTATGACCGTGCGCCAAGTTTACAACGGCTGTCAGCATGTCAGTTTGGATAGAACAGCCTGCGATGCTGCATGTGTGTTGTGGGAGGAAAACCTATGACACGGAGAAACGTGGGTTTTTTATTTTTTTTATTTTATTTTAACAATGGGAATGAAATTCTCTAATGAAGCTTCTTCTGGAGTCCTGCTGAAGTCTGTAATTACGTTATTGAGTTCTTCACTCGTTATTAGCTGAAGCCCGTGATTGCGTTTTATGTAAACTCGAGGGAACTGATCCAACTCTTCATTTCCATTTCTTATCTCTCTCACTGCTCTGTGCTCCACGTTCCTCTGAAGCCTCGTGTCAAAGAGATCAAGAAAGATCCTGAATTACTCAGCAGGCTGCGAGTGTTCAGAGAAGCGCCGGCTATTAAACCGTGCTAATGAATCATGCAGCAAAATAAAAATAAGGAAAACAAACAAAGTAGAAAGAGACGCCGAATTAAATAATCAAGGACACAGAGCTGACTGTGCTCTGTGTGTGTGTGTGTGTGTGTGTGTGCGCGCCAGGAACCAGTCTGGGTTTCCACCAGTTCAAGAGGAGAACCGTTATGTAACCAGATGTGGTGTGATGTGTGTAAGGAAGACAGATCACATCTGTGTAATGCAGGTTATATTTTTGTAGATGTACATTTACACAACACAATTACACACACACACACACACAAAATATCAGTACTTACTTTGATTGCTTTAGGCTGATTAACACTGATGTGTGCAAGAGTGAGTGTGTGAGGGAGTGCGCGAGTGAGAATGTGCGAGAGTGTGTGCGAGTTAGTGTACGAGTGTGCATGAGTGTGTGAGAGAACGTGAGCGCGCATGCAAGTGTGAAAGTGCAAGAGTGCGTGAGTGAGAATGCGCGAGAGTGCGCGAGTGTGTGCGCGAATTAGTATGCGAGAGAGTGTACGAGTATGCATGAGTGTGTGTGAGAAAGTGTGAGCGTGTGCGAGTGTAAATGTGCAAGAGTGTGCGAGAGCGTGACAGTGTACGAGTTAGTGTGCGAGGGAGTGTTTGAGATGGAGTGTACAAGAAAATGTGTGTGAGTGAGAGCGCGTGCGAGTGTGAATGTGCAAGTGTGCGAGAGGAACGGTGCGCAAGAAAGTGCGTAAGAGAGAGTGTGCGCGAGTGTAAGACTATGTGAAAGAGAGTGAGATCTGTGAGAGAGTGCGAGTAAGATGTGCGAGGGAGCGCGAGTGTGTGAGGGAGAGTGTGTAAGTGAATGTAGAGAGTGTTTCACAGTATTCCACCATATGAAAACTGATGATTATACCATGTAGATCTGCTTATCTGCGGTATTGGGGAGGGTGGGGGGTAGTAATGTATTGTATGCGCATCTCCTCTACTGCCTGTTAGACTCGTCAACTTGCCACACACACACACACACACACACACACACACACCCCTGAGTGTGAATTCATATCTTCATCATAACCTGGCCTGAAAAAAAAATTCAAGCAACACATGCTGCTATGATAATCACATCTCAGGAATAAAGTAACAGAAATGTCCTGCACTTGTTTCCTCTCCTACTTCTGTTGTTCTAAAGGAAGAAGAGTTAGATTTATTTTTGTCTAAAGACAGATAATTATTTTTCATTTTTAGGTTTTTTTCCTCCTAATTTCTTTTATTCGAACAGGAGAGGTCTTATTTATTTGATTTATTTTACAAAAGGGAGACTTCTTTTTTATTTATTTATTTATTTATTTATTTATTTATTTATTTATTTTACACACACTTCCGCTTTTAAAATTTTGTTTTAAGTTGCAATTACAGTAAAGCGTTCGTTCAACCAAAACATTCCGTTTCCATTCCTTTAAGGGTCATTGTAACTAATAACAATAATACTATAATATCATAGCATGCAACCGTGATATTTTCTGAGATGGTTATCGCATCGTGAAAATCTCAAACCATTCAGCCCTAGTGTGTGTGTGTGTGTGTGTGTGTGTGTGTGTGTGTGTGTGTGTGAGAGAGAGAGAGAGCATGTGCATGTGACTGAGTCAGTGCAGCAGTTTATCTACAATATTAATGCTGAGTAAGGTCGAGTTTGCCCTGCCTCTGATAAGCCAAGGACACACACACACACACACACACACACACACACACACGACTATAAAAGTCTTTTCATTATTTGAAAAGAACGAACATGAAATGAGTGAGCTGAAATGTTCTCTCTCCAGCTTACTACTAATGAGCTGCAATGTGACACACACACACACACACACACACACACACACACACCTCAATCATTCTGACAGACTAGCAGTCAAATCAGCTACACTGCAACACACTGCAGTGTGGGACTAGATGATGTCATCATATCAGCAAGTCAGGTTGTGTAGGCCAGAGCAGGAAGTGATGTCATTCTAGCGCTGACACAGCGACTACATAAATAACCACAAACATATGCACACTGCATCACAGCTAAGTCAGGAGAGGGAGAGAGACGAAGAGTGAGAGTGTGTGAGAAAGAGAGAGAGAGAACAGAAGGAAGGACTTGCTTAATCCTCTAAATCAACCAAAGCTTCTTGTCCCTCCATCCTGCTCTCTTTTTCAGCATCTCACCATCCCCTCTCTCTGTCGAGAGAGCGAGAGAGAGAGAGAGACTGTAAGACTCAGCAGTGCTGGCAGACACATGAACAGGAAATGAATGGATTGAAATGTAATACGCTCTGCAGAAAGCTGGTGCTGCTGAAGGACAGAGACAGAGCCTTCTTCACACATGTACACACACGGAGGTCATTAAAATCATCTCTACTGATTGTTATGAAAATGTCACAGTATTATCGCTTACGAGTACGGAATAGTGTTACACACACACACACACACACACTCTACAGTTTTACAGATACATTTTCCATAATCGATTAATCTGCCGATTATTTGTTCTCTCTCACTTTCACTGCACCTTATGGTTTTTTCCCCCTCACTGCCTTTAGGCATATTGTTTTACTTGTGTTTACTTTGATCGCACCGTTTTAATTAGACATTACAGATCTTACTTTCGCTGCACTGTATCACCGTGGCCTCATTACTATTAGACCGCTCCCGTTATAATAAACGGCAGAAGTTACACTGTGAGATCAAGTACAGCATATAATGACAAACTTGAATTAAACTAAATCTTTTAAGCAACTCGCACCAGTTTCCCCAAGCCCTTGCACACAGTGGAGCATTTTGGATATAAACATAAGTTTGTGCTCGTGCATCGCTGTCGTACTTCCGTGCTACATGAGCTCCGCTTTGTAAAGTTTGCAGGTTACACACACTACATTTAATATGAAATGCTACCATGTGTTAGGGCAGGGGTAGGGCATGGCTCTTTCAGTGATTGCCTATGGCTCAACGGCGGGAAAAATAAAAAAATAAAAACAATCACGAAAGCTAGTGTGTCGATTCAATTAAAACTCTACACATTTTAAAATATGTTACATAATTTATAATCGATGCCCGTTCGTCACGTATAAACCAACCAATCGTGATGTGGCACAAGCAGCTCGAATTTCACGGGACAATGTGGGGCAGAGTAGTAATTTTCCGGTCTAATTCATAAAATCAGTTGATTAGCCAGTCTGTTTTCAGTTTTTTAACAAAGGTGAAATGGCTAAAAGGAAAAAGAAGAAAAAGACAAGTATAGTTCTTTCCAGTCAGAACAGAGAGACGAATCTGCATATTTGGAAGTCACGTTAATGGTAAGTAGTGTTCAATTTACTCTTGTTCATGTACTGCATCTTGTATTGATTTAGCATTTGATGAAACTATCATAATTGGGTAAATGTGCCTCCTACAGGCGTACTAGGTGAAGTGCAGGCTGTTAACTCAAGAACACACGAAATGTGTCATGGCCTTTATTACATTACCACATCTTAGAATTATGAATTAGAGTAATGGTAAATGATATAAGAATTATAATACCTACAATAACAAGATGACCTGAATATAAAAACATTTAAAAATATGTTAGTATTCCTCTGGCTCTTGAAGGAAAAAAAAAAAAAAGTCATAACTTTTTTTTTGTTTTTTTGGCTTGTATGGCTCTGAAGGCTGAAAAGGTTCCTGAACTCTGCCTTAAAGGACTGAGGTCGCATGCTTTTTTCTGCTGTCACTTATCGATCGCGCCTCCATCTGCTGGTGACTGGGGTCACGCTGGCTATAAAAGGTAACGCTGAAAAACTGTAAAACCAGACATCCCACCGGAAGTTCTGGAAGTCTCCCGAATATCGATGGAGTCTCCCTGATGGCCGCAAATTAGCAGTAAAAAAAAAAAAAAAGCGAGAGACCAGAGAATTTCTAATAGTAGGAGCAGAGAGCGAGTGACGAGACCTAGTGCGAGAGTGACAGACAGCGTATCCTGATTGGTCTCCCTTTCTGCCAACGAGACTCTTCAATTTTCTCTGTTGGCGGTCTTCACAGTCGACCTCTCTCGCTCGCTCTCCAGTTCATCCACCACTGCAGTTCAGTAACACTGCGGTGTCCAGCAGCGCTATGCCAGCGTGTCCAATAAAAAGAAAAAAGGGAACTATAAAGTGTGACTATGGTTCTCTTTCTATCCGCTTTTGATACGGTCCGTCATGACTTATTTCTCTCCTGCCTCTCGGATATTGGTGTCACGGGTGCTGCTCTTTGCAGGCTTACTTCATATCTTACGGATAGACCGCTTTACATTTCAATGCAGGATTACCAGTCGCCTACTGTATCTCTGAAATTAGGTGTCCCTCAGGGATCAGTTCTTGGACCTCTACCACTACACACACCACCCCCACCGGGACAACTTATTCGCTGCCACGGCTTCAGTTACCACCGTTGTGCTGATGACATTCAAATCTATACAGCTTGTAGATCTGCTTCCACTCTCCAGACCGGTCCACTACCATCACATGTGAAGGAAATAAAAAGCATGGCTTAACTCCACCTTTTTAAAACTGAACATGGACAAAAACTGTTATTATTATCGGAACACCAACACTTACTAAAAATATTCTTTATGGCCTTACTTGTGACATTGATTATTCATCATTTATGTTTCATTGCTAATGTAATGCGTCCTTGAGCTCTGGAAAGGCGCTATATAAATTTAACCTCTGCTTAATATGGGTAAAAATAACGACAGTTTTGCTCACTGCACTGTTTTCAACAGCGACTTTTCGATTGCCCATGGTGGGTTAGATGATCGTAAAAGACATTGTAACAGGTACCATTCGTTCATTAGCATATCGAAGGTTATTTAAACTAGCTGGCTAGTTGCTAAGGAGCTACTCTACTGATGTACAGTTAGCGCTCCATTTGAGATGATACCTCCCTTCGAATATTCACGCACTAGACGGTAGAGTACATAGTACATAGTGTAAGTAAGTACATAGTACGTCATTTGGGACACAATTTCAGTCTGATGTGTGTTTTCGGAACAGAGGTAAGGCAACGAGTAAACGTGCTCCGTGCCGCGCAGCCCGACTATTAATCGATAATGCTCTGGTGGAAAGACTGCGATGGCAGCAGTACGGGCCGTGTGAGTGCCACTTTGTGCTGATGAAGGTACGTTACACAAGAGTGCAGAGAGAGTGGCAACAGAGTGCCGCGAGAGAGTCTGTAGAGTCCACAAGAGTGGCACTATGGACGGTAAGAGTGGTAAGACATCCCACATGAGAGACACTACGGACCATGAGAGTGCCATTGTGGACCATAGCAGAGGCAGTACAGACTGCAGGAGTGGCTTTACAGATTGTGTGAGCAGCTGTACACGCTGCAAGAGTGTCGGTACGTGACCGGAGACTGTCAGAAGACATGAATTGTGCTTACCATCATAATCACGTGTCAAATATATCTACCAAAAAGTGTTTAAATTCTCTCGTCACTTCATGCACCCTGAGTTTAGTAGTCATTAGTGCGTGCTTTTAACAGTCCATACACGGGTTTTTCTGTGATTGTTGCGGCCAAAAATACGTTCGATTTTGCTGTGGCTTTTTTCAAAATGTGTGACGCAACTAGCAGCGTTTTTTGTGCTTTTTTTGTTGTTGCGGAAAACGACTCGAATTATCGAAACTGCGAGTGCGTGAAACTGTTTCGCACGGTATTTCGGGGTGATGTTCGACGCACGTGAATCGAAGACGGCTTAAGCTGAACGTGCATCGTGATGACGTCACATGATGCGTCTTGGCCCAAATCTGTGGAAAATCTGTGGTAATTTTGAACAAAAAAATAAGAATTTTTAAAAATCACAAAAGCTCCTCCGAATACTGCGGAGTTTGCTTGATTTTGCGTTCATTTCTGCGAGCGCAAAATCCTGGAGGGACGGTTTTATAAAGTGTAGAATAACAAATCCGGTTAGTAATAAAAACAACCGCGGCCGGTAGTACGGATTTCAAATTGCTTTCTTTATTGCGCAGAAAGCACATTCAAGTCTTAGACCTCAAACACTCCGCCGGTCCCGGAAATCTATCTACCTTTACGCCTTGTGCATCGCCAACTCCAATCAACTCACTCTGAGCTGGAGAATCAAAAACAACCAAAGATTTATTGTATTTGGTACAAAATTGTCCCCTTTGGTAAACTTGATATAACGAATAGTCTTTATCATATGAACTCACATGAACCCTTTACTTTATTACTGTCATGGATTTCTTTCACATGATCCAGATCACCACTGTTACATAAATACCAAAGACACACAGATAATCTCATCCATTACAACTGATACAAGTGACGCTCTGGATACACCAACGGAAAAATACACTGGAAAAGCAGCTTTGCAGTGTGTGTGTGTGTGTGTGTGTTCCCAATTCTGCAGTATGTTCTGTCTCGTCCTGCTCATTGTATTGGAATGGAAAGTATTTGCCTGGTCTCCTCCCAATGACTAGTACAAGTGCTTCTCGCATGCGCACTCTCGCGCACTCTCGCGCACGGCCCTAGAAATACGATCCCCCAAGTATAACCCTCCTATCAGTCCGGGCAAACACCACACACATGCTGTCTGAGTGTGTATGCATGTACATGTGCTTTACTGTAACTGTGATCTATTCGAGCTACAGGCCTCAGCATAAGCTCACAGAAATACACATGCAGCACCACCTGACTGACCATGAACGCCTTGCCATGGCGACAGGTTGCCGCGGATACAACACTGACAGGGAAACGGTTGGCCAAGTTCGGCTCTAGCAGGAACAAACGCTAAAATGAAGGTGGGTTTGGACAGTTTGGTGCTCCGAGACGTGTAACACACGTTCACTCAGCTATTCATAGACACTCCAGAGCTGTGGTCCAAACACACCCTCGACAAATTCCCCTTGGATGAGGGGCAGAAAATAACTTCATATCCCACCAATGTAACATCTGGTTTACGATGTCCACACTGGGATTTCTGTAGCCAGAATTACATTTCAGTATTTTGTTCTGTTATTAGAATTAAAGACTTGGACTTAAGTCTGACTGACTATGCAAAAGCGCACGTACAGGGCGGTGAATAATTTTGAAACAGGAGAAGTCATTATAAGTTGCATTTTCAGATGAATTTGGGGAAACCACTTGAAGCATTCATCGTGTTAAACAAAAGCAATTGTTCATTGCAAACAGTTGAAAGTCTGTCAATTTTGACAATAAACCTGATTTCCAACCCCAATGGGGGTTGAATAATTTGATTGTAACTGTACCATGATTAGACGATCGCCTCGACTGTATCACATCACCTTCTTATTTCAATGTTTTTCCCCCCCTCCTTCCCTCTGGTGAAGGAGTAATCGTTGTGAATGGAGTCTGCATGCTCTCCCTACGCTTCAGGGGTTTCCAGAAACAGATTATCGTAATTTCCATTACGGTATAATTTCTGAAGAATTGATTAAAGATGCTTCAGCGGAAATGAATAAAAATCAACAAAATAATCTCCATGTAAATAACCAGACTGGAGCCTTTGAGGACAAGTAACACAGCAATCTGTGAATAAATAGAGGAAGTGTGTGTTTTCACCTGGAACAAGGACATGGCTATAAATGCAGGGTGTGTGTGTGTGTGTGCCAAGCTTTCAAACGCTAGAATAAACTGTGTGCACAGTTGCCTTCCCACTCGCTTTCTCTCACTAGACGCTTAGTCATTCTTACAAACGGTCAAACAAGCGTACGATACTGCGAGCGATCAAAGAGACTGGAGTGTGAGATTGAGGTTGAGCAGAGAAGAGCTGCTGTGATACTACACAACACAAACACCACCTGTTCGAGCCCATTCACACACGCGAATCCGTCATCATGCATACATCCCATCATTCAGCTGATCCCTGTGCTTTATATCGCACACAGCAGCAGACCGACACGAAGCTCCGAGTCACGCCGGTTTTCACAAGCAGATGGACACCAAGGCATTAAACGATCTTATCCGGATGACTGCTTCAAATATCACAGTTTATTGAGTTTCATGCTGTGCTGAGTAGTTCAACACCGGTTTTGGCCAAAAATCTAAGTAGGTTTCGCAGATTATGCTAATTAGTTCACAATCGTAGTGGATGGAGATGCATGGTTCTTGAGTTTTGCTTTTTTTTCCCCTTTAGGAGAAGTAGTAGAAGAAGAAGAAGAAGAAGAAGAAGAAGAAGAAGAAGTAGTAGAAGAAGAAGAAGAAGAAGAAGAAGAAGAAGAAGTAGTAGAAGAAGAAGAAGAAGAAGTAGTAGAAGAAGAAGTAGAAGTAGTAGAAGTAGTAGAAGTAGTAGAAGAAGTAGAAGAAACTGTTTGGACATCAAAGAATAAAGGTAAAATACAAAGAAAAATAATTGATGGTCTCTGCCTGTTGGACAAGAAGGTTCAATAACCAGGAGGAAAAAAACCCAGTTCCTTATTGACTTTCCGGGGGGGAAAAAAAAAAACAAAACAAAAAAAAAATCCATTTGGTAGCATTGTTTAAACTCACAGCAACGCAAAACACTTTAACGCTGTAACTATTTCGTCTGCTTCCAAATCCTGCTACTTGCTCGCACCGTGACCACCGGGCAAACGCAGAGCTCGCACCGTGACCACCGGGCAAACGCAGAGCTCGCACCGTGACGACCGGGCAAACGCAGAGCTCGCACCGTGACGACCGGGCAAACGCAGAGCTCGCACCGTGACGACCGGGCAAACGCAG
>JANDJT010000228.1:25548683-25557865 GCA_024331685.1 Stegophilus panzeri
TCTTTGTTGTGATATTTTAGCCATCTACATTTGGGCGTGAACAATTGTCTTGTATGTGGGAATTAGCACCAGACATAACGTCTGTATTATAACTGACCTTGTAACAATGACATGCACGTCATGTGGGAGAATTCAGGAGAACGGAAGAACCTCTTGATGTGAAAAAGTGTTGACGCATTCCCGTTTCATTTACTAGGCAAATTGGGCAGTTGTAGATTTGAATCTAATATTAGCGATTAAACATGAGCACAATGTCTTCCAAAGATTTCCTCAGGGCCTTTGCAGGTCAGTTTGAACAGAAGCATCACCGTCACTGAAGAACGTCCTGCATGTAACAGTGCTACACCTGAAGTTAAGGTGTTGTAGCAATGCTTTAAGGTTAGCAGAGGTAAAAGATTGAGCATACACGCCACACCTCCTGCTGATTTCTGTTGGGTCTTCCCTCGGCAGAATACACACACACACACACACACACACACACACACACACACAGTCACATTACTGGGCAGGCTTTTACAGTTTTTATTCTCCTAAATTAGCTTTGATTGTCGGTATTGCCTTTTTTAAAATGGCCTTTTTTTAAAATCTCTTTCCGTTATTAAAAAAACACAGACTTTTCGCTTTAAATGTAGTAATACCATATTGGGAGCAAGAGACAGAGAACACAGTGTATAGGGGGTGATGGAGTGTGTGTGGGCGTCTCATTAGTAGTCACGACTGTGGCTCCATTTCTCTCTCGTGCGCGCACACATGCACACACGCACATGCACACACAGTGGAGTTCCACACCACTCAGGCCCAGGGCTACACTCAAGTGTTTTATGGTTAAAGCACCCCATGCACTATTTAACCAGAACACTCGTGTGGAAGATAACGGAAGCGTGGCCGCGGTGTATGTTACTAAAATAGGCACGGCCTCTGTGTAAGCTAATAGTGGGGGCGTGGCTTCTCCATATTGCTAATTATAGTGGCGTTGGCTTTGCATGTGGTAACAGTGGGGGCGTGGCCTCCGTGTGTCCTAACAGTGGGGGCGTGGCCTCCGTGTGTCCTGGAATGAAGTGACCCTGGAATGAAAGAAAGAAAGAAAGAAAGAAAGAAAGAAAGAAAGAAAGAAAGGACATTCATTCAGTCTTGCAGAGGTATAAATAAGGAGAAGTGTAGAGAGAAAGCGGAACAAAGAGAGATAAGGGTATGGAGAGAGCGCTGGGGTGTGGAAGTCTCGTCGTCTCATGTGTCAGTCATGGCTGGGAGATTTACAGAGATAAGAGAGGAAGAAGAGGGCAAAACAATGAGGACAAGAGAATATTTAATATATAAGGCGACAATGATGAACACAAGAAATGCATAAATGGGTGTGTATTTTTTAATCATGCAGCTTTATTGAAACTCAAATGAAGTCAAGATGTCCGTTGACAGTGTTTCTGACCATTTCTCAGAGATTCGAATACTCAGCCACAGCTGAAACGTCCAAAGAGAGATTCTAGCGAAGGGGGGGGGGATATGGGAGAGAAAGAGATCGAGAGATAGAGAGCTACAGACAGATTACCCCCCCGCCCCCCAACTGAAAAGGCCATTTCTAAAAGGTCAGGCAGCACTTCAAACACCCAAACATACACACATGTTCAAACACGCTTATGAAATCCCCGAGGACTCCGAGCTGCGGGGAGGGTTAGTGGCAATGAAGCCTCCTTAAAACTGGATTATACGTCCTTTTAACTAAATGTCTGCATATACAACATGGCTGCCGGCTGTATCCTGAGGTTGTTTAGAGTGTCGCTCGTGTACATCCTCAGAAAACAACGCTACATGTCCTCGTTGCGCAATACCAACATAAATAACCGGGGCAGTACAGGACCGTGTATAACTGTTCCCCTCAACTGACTAAACAAACTAGCGTGTGTCAGACGGCATACTTAACTGTTATAGACCGTTACTGAGTACTTTCTAGTTTTACGACTGCAGTTAGTGTGAGGTCATGACAACAATCAAGAAGACAGCGAAAAGGTTGAACAGAGCTCGTCAGTGTGAAATCGCTTAACATTTTACAGTCCGAATTGGAAAACCGGACAGACAGGGATGTTTCATGTCTGAAATGCCTTCTAGTGCAGGTCGCATTTCATCCTCCAGATGCACACAGGATGTGCAGGCGAGGGTGTGATCACAGCCACTTGATTTGCCGCTGCTTCTGTACACGAACATCACGCATTACGTATAAACCAGCCTGTAGGGTCGCACATTACTGATCGTTAACCGTACTGCTTTTTTGTGATACGGATAGTTTTTCCTATTGTGTGTATGCAGCACTAATAATATATATTATATTATATTATATTATATTTATTTATTTATTTATTTATTTATTAACTAATCACAGTATTCCCCTTTGTGATCACGACATCGCAGAAGAACGACATATGCTTGTTCGTCTCGGCTGCTACAGGTGAATCCTGATATTCACACGAAATAAACAAACGCCACCAATTTTAACCCTGTATGCAAACACGCTATTATTAAAGGGTCACTAACACACTTTTAATATAAAACAAGACTGCACAGCTTTAGGCTTCTGCACCAGCAGTTCAACACTGATCACTTCTGACCGCTGCCCACACTATTCTCACCGACTGCAGGGCCCAGTGTCCCGATCTGCCCCTCAGGCCTGCCGTGTAGCCTAGACGCACGTATACATGTGGATTCTTTTCCTAAACGAACAAATTAATGAATTCATTAACTGGAACCGAAACAGAATCAATGAGCTCTTTCAATGAATTAATTTAATTAGTTACTCTGGTTTATTTTAAATTGTCCGATAAAAAAAATGTCATAAATAAAAACTTGAAAAATCCTACCTCTTAGCAACGGAATCCAAGTGATTTAATTCGTTAATTAAATTAAGTACTACTGTTGGTTTATTTGAAGTTTCCTATCAAAAAAATAAATAAAAAACCGTTTTAAAATCCTCATTTGGTCTCAGAGAGTTCTGGTAATGAGCAAGTCCGAGATGGTCTCATTAGGGATCCAAATCTAAATCCGTATCTGGATTTATTATTTTTATTTATTTATTTATTTATTTATTTATTTATTTATTTATTTATTTATTTAAGTCTGCTTTGTGACAATATCCACTGTTAAAAGCGCTTTATAAATAAAAATGCTTGCATTTTCTCATTTGTAAGTCGCTTTGGATAAAAGCGTCTGCTAAATGAATAAATGTAAAGATGAACTGAATTAATGAAAAAAATTAATACCCCTTAGCAATAGACACAGAATAAAAACTCTTAAATGTATGCAATTAATTACTTCTATGGGTTGAATTGAATCGTTCTATAAAACAGTGAATTAATAAATAAAATACTGAATAAAAGTGATTTTTAATTAAATACCTCTATTGCTTTATTTGAATCTTTCCACTAAATAAAAATAAATAAAATACTGAAGAAGAGATTTTTAATTAACTACTACTATTGGTTAATTTAAAAATCTTTCTAATTATATTTTTTGTCTCTTAGCAAAAGAAAAAGCATAATAAGTGTTTTACTGCATTTATTTCATTTAGTAATTATTGCAATTTTTTTTTATTTTTTATTTTTTAAATCATGCCATTTTAGCAACGGACACAGAATAAAAAGGGATATTAAAATTAAACAAAGAAACAAAAAATGAAAAGCACCAAAAGCAAAGTTTTTTTTTAAAATCTCAGAAATCACGTCTCATAGAAATCAAAACCAGCTAAACTCAACGTGAAAAGTGTGAAAGAGTTATAGATCAACTCACTCACTACTTAATATACAGATTTTTTATTTACACCTATTTAACAGCTTATACCAAAAAAAAAAAAAAAAAATCCCAGCACGTGTCAAAACATGTCTTGCAGTTCTCTCTCTCTCTCTCTCTCTCTCTCTCTCTCTCTCTCTCTCTCTCTCTCTCTCTCTCACACTTTCCAGAAAGCCTGATAACCTGCTGTTAAAAACCAGAAAAGAAAATAGAAGAAGTCCTAACATGCTGCCCTGAGACACTCCACTCATCACAGAGCCAAACCAGGTAAGAGACAGAGAGAGTATTTATTTATGTATTTATTTATTTATTTGTTTATTTTAAAAAAGACAAGATTTCAGATCGTTTATGTGTTTTGTTAAACTCCCACAGCCATCATCACCCAACTGCACCGAGCTCGATGCGAAACAACAACCATGGAGACATCCAGAGTATCAGTATCACACCAATATCCACCTGAAATGTTGGACAGGTATCTGATTGGATGTTCTGTTAACCAATCCATTATCATATCTTCTTTTTTTTTTTTTAGCCCGGGCTGTGGAATGGTGTGAGAATACATATTTACATCTCCGAGTTATGTAAACCTGGATCTAAGCTGTTCACATGAGTTCTTTCTTTCTTTCTTTCTTTCTTATGGATATTACATCTACAAACCAGTTAACTGCTGAATTGGCTTCAGTTTAAATTGATCCTCAAATCTGTTTCATGAGTTTACTAACAACAGCGATCAAATCCGTTTTAGTCGCTGGATTAAAAGGTCATTTAAAACTATGTGCGAGCGTGTGTATTTCTGACCCCCAGTACACTTACTTCACCTTTACTGGAGAAGAACACAACAATGAACAACAAGTGTTTTTGGAGGGGTTGTTTTTTGTTCATCTCGTCTTACCTTGACCCCTGGAGCGACCCCATCTTCAGCTGTGCTTTGTCCATTCTGGGGGGAAAAAAAGAAAGACATTTTTCAGAGGACGGGTGTTTATAATTGCTGACGTAAAGGTGTGTTCGGCATGCAGACACATGTCTAATCATCACTATTGGCACAGCATGATCCCCTCCCCTCCCCTCAGCTCAGCCCAATTCCTCTGTAATGTCCATATTGTATTGTATAATAAAGAAAAATATTACAATGTGCATAAAACTGTTCGCTCCACCTCGTCCACCTGTGTCACTAAAAAAAGAAACCGGTTTAGAAGACAAATCATAAATAAAATCATCTTTAGCTAGCCTACTAGACGAGTTAAAGCTCAGTTATATGCTTTGGTTGCCTGGAAACACAACTGTATCAGCTAAAAAGTGGTAACCAACAATGTATTGATGTATAGACGACTTGGCCAGTCGTCATCCTTTCCTGATAAAGTGTCTGAGGCAGCAGAACGTCATGGTCAGGAGTTTACGAGTTCGAATCCTGAAGAATGCCACGACCATCCGTGGCTGGGAGTCCGAGAGTGCGAAGAATTGGTGTGGTCTCTGGGTGAAACAGATGGTTTTACTCTCTCCTGCAACAATCACTGCAACACTGGCCAATCACATGGCGTCTGTGAGCTCATGTACGAGGAAAAGGGCGGATACCGCTTTCCAACGAGGGTGTTATGCTGCTTTGTGGCACTGCAGTTTAAAAAGATGCAGTTGGTTGGCTTCACGTGTCTGAGGAAGCACGTGCTCGCCTTTCACCCTCTCCAGTTGGTAGCCGTCATGTAGCAGGGGAGTGCTGGCGAGTGGGTGAGAACTGGCAGAACTAGCAAACTGGAAGAAAATGGGGTCGAGACAAAGTCAGCAAGACATCTGCCAACTGTGGTGTCAATATATACGCTTTTTTTGGTTGCTGAACATGAGGGGAAAAAAAGGAAGCGCTGTTGACTATTCAATCAACAACACACTGAAGCTGCTTGTTCGACAGGCAACTATGAATAAAAAATATATTATATATATATATATATATATATATTTTTTAAATAGCCTGGACAGGACAGGGGGGCACAGTGTCTTCGTGGTTAGCACGTTTGCCTCGCACCCCTGGGGTCGGGGGTTCGATTCCTGCCTCCGCCCCGTGTGTGTGCGCGCGCAGAGTTTCATGTTCTCCCCGTGCCTCAGGGGTTTCCTCTGGGTACTCCGGTTTTCTCCCCCCGAGTCCAAAGACACGCACTGTAGGCTGATTGGAATGGGTGTGTGTGCGCGTGTGTGAAAATAAATAGAGAGAGAAAACAGAGCGAGAGAATGGGTGGGAGAAAACGAGAAACACAAAAAGAGTTTACAGTTGTGGCCGAGACACAGGAGAGCAATTTAACGTGCAATAAAAGTGGCATTAAAGAAGGCTGTTAAAGCCGATACACTGGCACGGTACTCGCTACTCACAGCGACCCTCTGCATCATGACTGTAACGATGGAGCTGGAGCAAAACTCCAGTATAGTAAACGCCGTATCTGTAGAGTGTGTGCGATTACCACAAACAAGAATTTCAACACGCGTTCCTGCGCCGAGAAACGAACGAAAAACCCGTTTACTACAAACTCACTTCCAACAGAAACTCAAAAGGAAGATGATCTGGATCGATGCTTCGTAATCCTTCCACTACTTTTACAGAAGAAAGATTTTGTGCTTGCGTGTTAATAACGTTATGTCGGTGCATCACATGGAGACCACAAAATCTTCGGGAAAGCAGAAGTACCCACATTCACTGCAAGTCAGATAAAGTTAAAAGAAGAACACGTAGAAGTGTTGGTAAGCCTTTTTCCTTATGTATGTCCTTTAATGAGAGTGCAACAGCTGTAGTTTTGAATTTACATTATATGTAGGCATGCACTGTAAACATTTTAATGGCCCACTTCTAATTCAGTTTGGAGTAAACAGGTTTTATGGGCTTTTCTCAGTGCAGGGAAAATGTGGAAAGTATTATCCATGGCAATTCTATATACACTACAGATGCAGTGCATTAAATATGCTGGTGTATTGTAGTAAATTCCTCTAAACTGTTGGCTCAAGCCTTTATAATTCACGGCCCACAACGTTCCAAACTTGAGGGTCCATCAAACTCCTAGACTAGAGGACACATGGCCCATCAAACTCCCAAACCCAAGGGTTCCCAAACCATGGAAAAGTCCAAACTCCCAATCCTGAGGGTCCCAAAATTCAAGGACCCCCTAACTCCTAAACCCAAGGGCTCCAAAACACCAAACCCTGAAGGCAACCAAACCCTCACACTCAAAAGGTCCCCCCAAACTCCCAAACCTTGAATCCCTAAATATGAGAACCCCCCCCCAAACTCAACAGAGCCCAAACTCCAAAACTTGAAGGCCCCTCAAAGTGGAGGCCCACCACAGTCCTAAACTGAAGCACACCCAACCTCGAGTGCCCACAATCTCTACTCTCTACTTAGATCAGCACTGCAAACCTTCAAGGCACTTTAAACTCAGCACAAGCTGAGATTTATTTGACAAACCCCTGTGCTGTTTCCATGGCCGCAGGGAAAGGCTAACCTCTCTGAGGTTGAGCAACCACACCTCTAGCACTCTGAATCACTGTAGGTGAGTCAACGTGTAGTCGTTACATCAGGTCTCTACTTGCAACCATACAATTAAGACAAATAATCTTCCAGTATCATTAAATATTAAGTTATCATTGTGCATGTGCAGTTAGTTTTGGTCTCTTTTAGGCCCATGCTGCCTTTCCCTAGTTTTAGATGCAAGTAAGGCACAAAGAGTTTCTTGTTAAAAACACATTCACTTTAGTAAGGAATTCCTAAGATAAGAGGAAGGGCAGCGTCAACCTTTTTTCATCCATGAATATCAACGGCGATTGGCCAAAGCATACTGCATGTCCTTCAGTGTTTCAGAGACATGAACTGGTACAGGCGGCAGCCATGTAGGATCAGGAGTGGACAAATCAGTAGCCCGTGCCCCCAAAACAAGCAAGTTTCTATGTCCGGGCTCATTTTTTAAAATTTATTTATGGTAGACAAGTATGCTCAACAAGAAGAAGAAAAAAAAAAAAAAAAAAAAAAAAAAAAAAAAAAAAAAAAAAAAAAAAAGAAAGAAAAACTCCACTCTAAATTGACTTTCACAAAACATAACTTTTCACTTGGGATGTACCCTATACGGCCAAAACGTTTGTGGACACCTGACCATCACGCACGTATGTGGTTCTTCCAAACTGTTGTCACAAAGTTGGAAGCGCACATCTGTATAGAATGTCTCTGTGTGCCATAATATTACAATTTCCCTTCACAGAAACCGAGCGTCCCAAACCCATTCCAGCCCCTGTGCACAAAGCAAGCACCGTGAAGACACGGTTTGCCAAATTTGGAGTGGAAGAACTCGAGTTTCCTGCACAGAGCCCCGACCTCATCCCCACTGAACACCTTTGGGATGAACCCCAGACCTCCTCACAGAACATCACTGCCTGATCTCACTAACGCTCTTGTAGCTGAATGAACACAATTCCCCACAGCCACGCCCCAAAACCTAGTGGAAAGCCTTCCCAGAAGAGTGGAGCGAATTAAAACAGCAAAGGGAGGAATAAATCTAGAATGGGATCTTCAACAAGCACATACGGGTGTTATGATCAGGTGTCCCCAAACTTCTGGCCGTATGATGCATGTTTAAACGTAATGCAGTACATACTTCTAAATCTTCTGAAATGACATCCAGTGGCCGAGGTGTGATCTGATCTGGCTGATGGAAGAACTATTTTTACTAGACGGATTCATTCGTGTCTAAGGATGACGCGATGCTTGGCGATGAAACCGAGCAAAATAAAGTGTAGCACAACGCCAGTATAGAATTCTCTTGCAAGCACGCTATGTTACCTCGCAGTTAAGAACATCAAGAGAATTAAAAATGCTAGCCAGATACAGCCGCGAATAACGTCTTTTACATGATTTCTTATCGAGGGCGCAAATGCGATGTGCTACATAATCATCTCATTTTTTCCTCTTAGTCCGTATTAATGCACTTAACTAACCCGTCATACATTACTACATACATTATGATCGTAACACACACACACATACACACCTTCGCAGCAACACTGCTGCTCAGTAGACCATAACTGTGGATATTTACTGCTTGTATGAACTAGGGATGTCACGATACCAAAAATCTAGTAGTCGGTACCGATACCACCAAAAATACACAATACTCGATACCAAAGTCGATACCACGGTGTGGTTTAAAAATAAAATAAAAAAAATTTAATTAAAAACTCTCCTGGAGGACATCCTCCTCTGGCTGATACTGGCAAAAAGAGAGAGAGAGACGGGGATATGTTAGTTATCAAACACTGTCTGACAATGAGTGGAGGCTACAGTGGAGGTGCACTCCTAAACGCGCGCGCGCACACACACACACACACACACACACACACACACACACACACACACACCTTATACTCTGAATGCAAGCATTAGTTTA
>JANDJT010000228.1:25575220-25586627 GCA_024331685.1 Stegophilus panzeri
AGTACCCTTTTTTCGTCTCCTGAAAGTGTAGTTAGTTCCTTTTTGTTCCCTCCTAAAAGTGTAGTTAGTACCCTTTTTTCGTCTCCTGAAAGTGTAGTTAGTTCCTTTTTGTTCCCTCCTAAAAGTGTAGTTAGTACCCTTTTGTTCCTCCTAAAAGTGTAGTTAGTACCCTTTTGTTCCTCCTAAAAGTGTAGTTAGTACCCTTTTGTTCCTCCTAAAAAGTGTAGTTAGTACCCTTTTGTTCCTCCTAAAAGTGTAGTTAGTACCCTTTTCTCTCCTGAGTGTGTAGCTGGAACTCGTTTTTTCTCCTGAGTGTAATTATATATGGATATTTTTCCCCTAAGCACCACCACACCCACCTTCTGTCCCGTACTGGACCACTGAATTACAAACTAATAATAATAATAATAATAATAATAATAATAAGTCCCATTTGTGTGTCCTACTCCAACATTTCTGGGAAAAAAAAGTTTCTGCGTCCTAAAAGCACCAAGCTATCTGTAACAGGAGCTAAATCCTGGCTGGAAAGCTGAGGAGTCTTGGGAATGTTCTTTGTGTTCACCAACAAAACAACTGACAACCTGAGTTAGCACTGCAGCTAAAAGGCGACAGGTGAGTTGTGCTACCTGCACCGGGTCAATGACGGCACTGTTTCAGTGGAAACGATTCATTTCCTCAGGACTGGATCTGAGCGTCTTACCTCCGTCTCCAGCTGCACCAGCTCCATTTTGGGCCATGGCTCTGCAAGCTGCGCGAGCGGCATTTTCCCCGGTCTGTGTTTGTATAGTTTTGTTTCCTCTGAAGTGTAGAAATGTAACGGGAGGTGTTTCCTCCGGTGTTGATGAAGCAAACCCCGGTGGTGACGTTTGGTTACCGCGTCGGTCCTCGGATGAGCAACGGGATGATCACTTGTACTCCGAGCTCACGCGCTGAACAAACGCAATCCTTGCTGTAGATGACGCTCGCGACGGGATTCCTCCTCTAAAAGAGCTCGCGGTTGTGCAGGTGAACACGCGGTTACCGGGAGAGCTTTTTTTCTCTCTCTCTTTTTTTTCTCATACGCGCATTCCTTTAAAAGGCGATGGAAACACGGCTTCCCCGCAGACAGCTGTCGGTAACGCCACTCTGGTAAAACGATACTTCCGTGCTGCGCGCTCGCACGGCTGACAGTGTTTCTAAATCTGCGAGCACCGGCGTGACCCTCCTCGGCTGACTGGTTCCGCTCTGAAACGATTCAAAGCCCTCGCTCTCTGAACAGAGAAGCGTAAAAGCGCACGAGCCCCGACGCGTGCACGCACTGTGCAGCGCCGCCTTCCGGCCGCCGCGTGCACAACTGCGTTTAAATGTTCGGCGCGCGCTCAAAAAAAAAAAAAAAACCCAACAACGAGTCCTCAATTGCGTAGGGAAAGAAACGCTTTTGATAAGAATTATTCCATGCATGTGTTAATGAGGCCTCTGTGGTTACATAATGTACAATATAGTGTGTTTATATAAGTACAGAATGCTATCTTTATTTATTTTTATCTTTATTTATACAAAGATGCAGCGAAATGAGATGAGGCAACTCCGAAGACTGTGCATAACAAACAGTTAATAGACTATAAAGTCTATATACAATGGGTACAAGGTTACATGCAAGGTTAAAGTTAAGATGACACATGCAAGACCGTACAAAAAAATATACAAATGAAAAGTATGTATATATGTCTTTATCTATGTAAGTATGGGCATATGTAAATACATAGCGTCCACTGCATGTGCAAATATGCTGTATGTGACTTGTTGGAGTCCAGGGTTCTGATGGCTTTGGGGAAGAAGCTTCTCCTTGGCCTCTCTATGTTATTGTGGAATGGCACCAACAATCATGACCCGGTCTAAATCACTGAGATCACGTTTTTTCCCGATTCTGATGTTTGATATAAACGCTAACTGAAGCTCTTGACCTGTATCTGCATGATTGTATTCAATTCCCTGCTGCCACATGATTGAAATAGTCATAGTACAGTACAGTACAGTATGGGATGTTTTGGACAAAATTCCATCATTAGTTGGGAAAGCAAAACACTTGTGAGGCTGTCGGAGGTTCGAGATAGGTGATGACGTACATGCTGTAGTCAAAACACAATTTAAGCAATACGAAGGAGTTTGAATTTTGACTTGAATTGTATTCAAAACCAGCTGGTTTCTACTCAGAGGTTTAGACCTACTTTTAAAAAGATATTTTCAGTTTATTCTCCTTTTTCTTCTGTCAATATCTCTGCTCTATTTTCGTTTGTCCTTTATCAGTCCTTCCTTTTCTGCGATTAGACTGGACGTACTAAAAAGCCAATCACAAAAGGTTTTTTTTTTCCAATACCCATACAGTTTAACATTCAGTTTTGCAAAAAAGCAAACAAACAAACAAACAAACAAACAAAAAAACCCACATAAAAGTAAAATTACTATACTGTATAGCAGTTTTTGCAAGTCGATTTCTTGTCACAGTCTTTTTTCCAACACAGCAGTTTATTTGTGACGTTAAAACCCTGAATACTATTGACTATTCTGTCTAAACACATCACCCTGTGGCCTTCCTGTTCATATGGTAATTAGTATAAGCTTCAGAAAACCACAAGACATGTAAAAGGCTTTTAGAGATCAGAATTGTCTTCTCTCTCTCTCTCTCTCTCTCTCTCTCTCTCTCTCTCTCTCTGAGAGAAATGACTAAATAGCATTTAAAAAGCAATTCCCTTAAAAAGCAACATAAAGTAACATACAGATGTCTAGATCAGATACGCTTACATATCTGATGGAAAATCATACAGTAGTACGGAGAACTGTTCGATTTCTATTAGGTGTGGTTTCTCTAATATGTATATCTGTCCATCTGTATTTCTTTGGCTCAGACTGGCTGCAGTACTCAGACTCCATTCTCCAGAGAATCTGGCAAGGCACCAAAAACGTAATACTCTAATTTAATACTCATGTCAGATCTACTACTCACGCAAAGGTAGTGCTAATGCAGTGGTCAGTTCCATGTCTGGAGTTTCCTGGATTGATTTAATATAAACGTTCACAAGTATACAGAACGTGTTCTACTTTATTACATTCAACCATTTTTATTGTATGACCAAATCTAGTATACCGAAAAGATATTCTTGGGTATAAAATTTCAAACAGGTTAAAGCTGTTATGAGCTGTGAGGTGAAAAGTCACATCAGGAATCAGGAAAATGGCCATCACAAGACCTAAGATGGAAAATATTGACTTTTCACAATGCTGGAGGAATGTCAAATGTGTAAAAATGAAAGAAACACAAACACAAAAACATGAAAAAGTCCTTAGAGTCCATTTGGATTTATATCACATTGAAAAATATGGTTGTTTTTTTTCTACAAGTCATATCTTAAAAATATACTTTTTGAAGCAAGAAGTTTGCTGCTTATGAACATGATAACTAAAGGACGTATGTATACCGTAAAGTCTAAATTGCTGTCATGTTGGTCTCATTATTTCTGTTTGAGCTTATTCCAACTGTAAATATATTCAAAAATCATCTAGACTCGCAGATAAGTGTTAGATTTTAGACATAACTCTGGAACAATACATTTACGGTATATGTTTGTATATTAAATCAAATAACGCCAATGAAATTGAATGGAGAATATTCTTTTAAGTTCTATATTTTTTGAATGGAATAATTCTATAATATAGAATACAAAAGTGCTAATAGCAAAATTACAGAATTGCTAAAATTAATAAACTAAATTGTATTATTATTATAAAATAGTATTTGTTTGTATTTCCTCATTTGTAAGTCGCTTTGGATAAAAGCGTCTGCTAAATGAATAAATGTAAATGTAAATAAAATGAGCCTTATTCCATCCATCTTGTGTACTGCTTATACTACACAGTGTCACAGGGGAGCATGGAGCCTATCCCAGGGAACATGGGGCATGGGGGGGTGCCACCCTGGAAGGGGTGCCAATCCATCGCAGGGCACAACTGCACAAACATTCACACCCTAAGGACAATTTACAGATGCCAAACAGCCTACAGTGCATGTCTTTGGACTGGAGGATGAAACCAGCATTCCTGGAGGAAACCCCTAAAGCATGGGGAGAACATGAAAACTCCACGCACACAGCAAATGTCCTAATCACTAAGCCACCATGCTCATGCCCATGAGCATTATTATTATTCATCCTAATTATAGTAATCATGCTGTATCAGGGATCAGTGATCAGCAAGGCTATTTGAGGATAAAGGTTCAGTTCATATCAAATATGCTGTTCATATTATTCGCTTGAATAGAGATTAGAACAAAATATAAAGCAAATACGGTCACTTCAGAAGGTGGCAGGTGTGAGGGGATTGTTCTGTGCATTATAATGATGTCTAAAAGCCTCTTGATTTGTATGAAATGACAAACAGCAGATTTTATGACAAATGAAATGAAAGACCCAAACATCAGGACAGCACTTACTTTCCCTTTAGTGTTCAGAACAGGACCAATTTCATCCAACTTTAATATAGAGTTACTAAATGTTTTATTTGCACCTTGATAAATGTATCACAACATTAACAGATGCCCAGCGAATTGTAGAGACTCTGCATTACAGATACAGATACAGTTAGTTTAGATCACACATTATTCTGTAGGAAAAATGCATAATCACATGACTTGTGTTTTATATATACACACACACACACACACACACATATATATATAGCACCTGTTCTTGTGTGATGTATTTAACTGTGTATAAACTGTCCTGTTGTCACAGTGTGCTCAGGTAGTTGATCGCACTCGTTTTTCATATTTGATCAAATACCATGTAATATCATGGGTACAGATGCAAGCGCCTTCAAAAAAATATTTTGTTAATTTTACAATCAAAACAGATTATTACTGGTATCCAAATTTTATGTGAAGATCAATTCTTAGAAGTAAGCCTGTGGGTTGATGTGAGATCCAGAAGTATTGACCCGGCCATCTTCACACTATGCTTTGAGGAGCTTTGATAGTGTTTGTTATGACAAAATTTCCCTCTGTTCTTCTATTTTATAGATTAAATAGATATGGATGAAGCAGTGTGTAACATTCAAAATGGCGGCTGTATTATGTAAACCTCTCTAGTAAAAAGAGCCATTTGCCTTGTTGGTTAAGATAATGATGCACACTCAAATATTTGGTGAAAGAAACCACACATTCACAGGCTTCACTGTATTTTGTCAAATTTGCATTTGAATTGTCATGTAAATCCTTTTCTGATATGAGTCTCTGACCATTCAAGTAGATTCAAGAAGCCTGATCTTCATGGCTGAAAATATCTGCCCAGAAGCATTGAAAGTTGGCCAACAGACGTCTTTGGTTGGGAGTCTACTCAGAAATTTACATTAACTTTAATTTAATCCAAAGTAATAAGGCAGATGGAATGTGATGTTTTTCTCTAAGGAACACATGGAAAAAGACATTATATAAGACCTGGCCAGCAATCAGTTATGAATTGGCTTGCATTAACCCTGTCAGTTTGTGACCAAGATTACTGCAAATGACCAAATAAACACACCACCTAATTACCTTTAACTCATATGTTGCCTGTTTTTATTGGAAATGCACTAATCCTACTTTTTCCATTTTGTTTTATATGTTATCAATATCAGCCCAGGTAGCAAACTGACATTGGGCCAATACCTATTTTGGGTTGCTATGTTGCCCCTCCATATACAATGTCAGGGCAACATTAAGTCAACATTGGCAAGGTTAGGTATGGTCATTAATTTACTTGGTCCATCCATCCATCCATTTTCTATACCGCTTATCCTACTGGGCCTCTGGGAACCTGAAGCCTATCCCAGGGAGGATGGGGCAGGGTACACCCTGGATAGGATGCCAATCACATACTCGTTCACACACCCGTTCACACACTACAGACACTTAAGACATGCCAATCAGCCTACCATGCATGTCATTGGACTGGGGGAGGAAACCGGAGTACCCGGAGGAAACCCCCGCAGCACGGGGAGAACATGCAAGCTCTGAACAAACAGGGTGTAGGTGGAATTCGAACCCCCAACCCTGAACATTAACTGAAGCTTTTGACGTGTATCTGCAATGATGATTGGTTGATTAGATAACCGCATGAATGTGCAGGTGTACAGGTGTTCCTAATAAAGTGGACGGTGAGTGTATATCTATAACCCAGCCGATGTAACTTAAAATAGTTAGCAAGCTAGCAAGGTACTCAGCCAGCCAATATGTCTCTGTATATAGTTCTACAGAGATGGACTTTACAAATTCTTAAGGATTTTTGCCTTCACTACATTGTCCTTGTTTCTTTTGTACTGAAGTGGCCTCTTGTGTGGGCTGTAAGAGGAAGTCTGTAAGGAACAGTACTGAAAAGTCGTGTGGAAGTTTTATGGATACTGCCCGTGGTTATAAGTGGTTATAAATCATACTTATAACTCATACTGACACTGAACCCTGCAGGGGAATTTATTACACAGCAACAATAAAAACATTTTTAAATTCTTAATGGATTCTGTCGTGTGGATTGTCTCAGGTGAGGCTGGGAAGACTTGCAGCACAGTGGGAGAGTTTGATTGCTGAAACAAAGCTCAGTACTCAGCATGGCTTCACACATACTGCAAAGATAGCTCACAAATACTGTATATTTCTCACCACACACATATCATTTAACAATCTAAAACCCCTCTAAGGGCCTTGAGAGAGAGAAAGTAGTGGAAGAATGATGGATTTCTCCAATTCCCCTTATTCTTACTTTCACTATGGGTATCATAATCTCACTTCTAGTCCTGCACTGTACTGTACTGTATTGTATTGTACAGTTTAATGCAGATATGTGCCAATAATCTTGATTATATATCACAGAGCTGCTGAGTTCTTGAGTTGTTGGTTATCCTTAAGCCAAGGGTTCCCATGACAGGCTCTGGATCCAGCAGGATATACCATTTACTGAAGAATGAATGAATGAATGAATGAATGACTGTTCTGGTGATCAGCAGGATGACACAATCATCCATCCATCCATTTTCTATACCACTTATCCAACACACAATGATAAAAAAGATTTGGTCTCACTTGAATTCAGTTCATTTCTCCTCTTTATTAAACCTTATGCTGTAATCACCAACATGCATATACTGTAAAAACCTTCTGTTAAGGTTTAAAACAGCTAAAGACCCACCTCTTTCGTGAACACCGGTAACAGAAAGTATTCATATACACTTTAGAAAAGTGTACTGGCATACATATATATTATATATCTACACATAGACAGAGAGTCAGAAAGGAAGGTATCACAAGCCTTTTTGGACCATTTCAAGAACCAAACTGGGACATGTGGTCATGTTTGATCCGTCACACATCCGTCACTACTTCTACTACTACTACTACTACTACTTCTACTATTACTACTACTTCTACTACTTCTACTATTACTACTACTTCTACTACTACTACTACTACTACTACTACTTCTACTACTGCTACTACTTCTACTACTACTACTACTACTACTACTACTACTGCTACTACTTCTACTACTACTACTACTACTACTACTACTTCTACTACTTCTACTACTACTACTACTACTACTTCTACTACTTTTACTAATACTACTACTCCTACTACTACTTCTACTACTTCTACTACTACTACTACTACTACTTCTACTACTTCTACTACTTTTACTAATACTATTACTACTACTGCTACTACTACTACTACTACTACTACTACTACTATTACTACTACAACTACTACTACTTCTACTACTACTTCTACTACTACTACTACTTCTACTACTACTACTACTACTACTACTACTAATAATAATAGATAGATAGATAGATAGACGTTAGCACGTTTTCCTCGCACCTCCAGGGTTGGGGGTTCGAATCCCACCTACACCCTGTGTGCTCAGAGTTTGCATGTTCTCCCTGTGCTTTTGGGGGTTACCTCCGAGGTACTCCCATTTCCCTCCCCAGTCCAAAGTCATGCGTTATAGGCTGATTGGAATTTCCAAATTATCCATAGTGTGAGTTTGTGTGTGATTGTGCCCTGCAATGCGCTGTAGGATAAACGGTATAGAAAACATATGTTATGGGTATAGATAGATGGATGGATGGATGCATAATATTGAAATATATTAGGAAGAAAACAAAACCACTGTATTGGTTTATTTTGAATGAACCTCCTTGAAATACAGATGATTTTTTTTGCCCAGGGTTCAGATGTTCATATTTTAAAATTCAGGTTTTCAAAAAATATATATATCCAAATATCTATACGGTCTGTATAGGTTTCTTCTGGGTTCTCTAGTTTCCTCTCATCACCCAAAAACATGCTGGTAGGTGGATTAGCTATGCTAAATTGCTGATAGGTGTGAATGAGTGCATGAAGGAGTGTGTTTGGTGCTATGGACTGCCAAGGTGTATTCCCACATAATTCCCAGTGTTCCCAGGATACACTCTGGATCCACCTCTCTCCAAAATACTAGCATGTCACACATTTTACCTATGAACTGGCTGTTTTGTGAGCAGCGTGAGAAGCAAATGCCTATCTCTCTGAATGCACGTGAGTGTTTTTAGAGGGTATGAGTGTGTTTGTGCTGCTCTATTTATCTCTCTAAACGTGTGTGAATGTGTGTCTTATGATGTGTGCTTAGCTTCAGCTCACACACACTTTTTTTTTCCCCGGCAGCTCAGTTCTATCAGCGTCGACTCCTTAAACAGCTTCTCATTCTGCCTCGCGTCTAAGTGGCTTTGATTAAAAGGGTCAACGAAATGAATAAATGTAAATACCAGTAATGGTTCAGAAAGTGGAGCGGATTCCATTAAGTGTAATTAGCTACCACGTGAAGCCAAAAAACACTGCTCTTTTTATTTAAAAAAAACAAAACAACGACAGCTTAAGTATAGGAAAAGACCAGAAGGGCTACTGGTTATTCAAAGAGGAGTTATGGTGGAGACCGGGTGCTAGTTTTGTGCGACAGATTCAGTAGTATCGTCAAATATCGAATATCAAATATCGAATTGTATTGTGTAGAAGCCTGAGATTTACACCCTTGTATACTACTCTCTAAGCCAGGGGTTGTCAAGTAGAAGATCCTGGTCCAAATGTGGACCTGACAAATTATTTCATAAGTACTGGATTAAAAAAGTACTGCGTGCAGCAGAGCCGATAAACAAGGCGGGAAAACCTAGCCATCTTATTTATAGCCATAAACAAATCACTACAGGTTAAGAATTCAAAGGTAAGGGGTGTTGTTGCCATTCAGTCACGTTAATTGCTTATCCAGATGTTTGTAAGCAAGGAATTTTATATAACTGGACTTTCACAATGTATAGTTGAATATTCCTGCTCTAGGCTATTAATGCATGCTTAAACTGTTGCTTTTATAGACCATTAACCCACTGTGAATGCGAATGTCAACGTTATTCACCTTATTTCCTTGTTAGATTTGGTTTCTGAAATATATAAGTCATATAAATATAAATGATTACTTGTAAATGATAACCTCTTCCTCTTCGTCTTTGTCGTGTTATTGAATGTTCATTCTTCTTGTCCGGTTATTTTCTTTCTATCATTTTATTCTACCTTGGCACCGGTGAGAATGAGAGCTGGTTTTCGCTGTTTCAATGTTTTTGTTCCCCCTTCAAAATTTGCATAAAATATATGAAACATTCTCTTCCTTTAGAGTCGTGTTACTGTAAGCAGGAGTGTGTTCAGACATGCCGAAGCTATGTGTGGTATTCAGTCCATCCCACTTGCCATTCACACACACTAGGACTGCAATCAGCTTTAAATGGGGAAATCTTGAGCTTAGATATTTCCGATATAAAGGGAGAAGGTTTAAGCTCTTATCAGAAAGAAAATCTTGGTGTTTGCCCACAGTGGCTCATAATCACTATCAGAGATAATAACATGTACCTGCTGAGCCACTTTGAAGGCAGCTATCTGACTACAGTTGTTCAGTGGCAGTGGCAGAACAGTTAGTTCTCTCACTCAATTTCTGTAAGTGATCCTGAGCCTATCCCAGGAACACTGGGTGGGAATACATCCTGAATGGGATGCCATTCACACTAATTTATCTTTTCCAGTCTACATACTGGTATGTTTTTGGTGTGTGTGTGTGTGTGTGTGTGTGTGTGTGTGTGTGTGTGTGAGGAAACCGGAGAAAACCCATACGGACACGGGGTCACGCACAGAAACTACACACAGACGGTAACCTGAGCTCAGGATCAAATACAATGATGCAATATTTAATAAGGAAAACATATCACTTGAATATCACCCTGCAGTTCTCGCCTGGCTTCCCTCTGATGTTAAACAAGGTTGAGCCTGGCCTGAACCTGGATGGGAGACCTCCTGGGGAAAACTAAGGTTGCTGGTGGAAGTGGTATTAGTGAGGCCAGCAGGGGGTGCTCACCTTGTGGTCTTTGTTGCACCTAATACCCCAGTATAGTTACAGGGACACTATACTGTAAAAACAGCTCTGCCTTTTGAATGAGACGTTAAACTCTCTGTGATCACTGGGGTCATACCCCTTCTCTTTATGATAAGTGTCCCGGGATTTTTAATGGCCACAGAGATTCAGGACCTCGTTTTAACGTCTCATCCGAAAGACAGTGCTGTTTTTAATTCATTCATTATTAATTATTAAGAGTGAAAAAGATACAGTATAAATACTAATAATTAGTATTATCTTTATTATATATATATTCACTTACAATCAGAACAGCATGCATCGTCATCAGGAGTATAAAACTAGATTAAGCGCACGCTTCACATTCTTCCGTTCGACGTTATCTTACGTGCAGCTCATTTAGGAGATTCGAGGACATGCGAGACAAGACGCAAGCACACTCTTTAACTTGAATGAAAATGAAAATGCAAATTAGAGCAAACCCTCATCTGCTATGGAAGAGATTTTGGCTCTTATGTTCCAGCAGTATCAGTGTATTAGATGTACAGGTTGTTATTGGACTCAGAGATGGATTGATGTTTTATATGTACAAGGCCAACAATGTGAAATATTGGATTAGATATAACGTGAGATTTAAAAAAAAAAAATAATAATAAAAAAAAGAGTGCATTTCGTGGACATGGATTATATCTACACAGGGCTCAGGAGGTCATACTTAGAAAACTTGATTCTTATGTGTTAGCTCGGGGGTCGTGTATGGAATTAAACACTTGTAGGCATGTTATAGGAAAATAATCAATAACCGGGTGGTGTGATGTGGACTGATGTGACATTCAGGTAGTTTTACCCACCAATGTTGATCCATTTACAATAACTTACAATGTGATTTACAATCACAGTCCTAATAATCTTTTCTCTCCTTCTGTCGAGCCACACACGATGTGTGATTTATGGAGATACTAGAGATCCTG
>JANDJT010000228.1:25655441-25675968 GCA_024331685.1 Stegophilus panzeri
AAACTGAGTATGAAATATTTTGGAAGACATTTTGCTTAAAAGTGTGAATTTCCTCTATGTACAGAGATTTTTGGGACCCTCTGTAGTTTCAGCTTATATGTAGATATTTCATGAATAGTAGTTATTTGTGACTGTGAAGTTAATGATGTGTTTTGATCCCAAATTATCAGCTTCTATTTTGCGCTGAAGTGTGATATTAAAGTGTTTCACATCAACCTTTTTTTTTTTTTTTTCCCCAGTGATTCAGTTTGGAGAGTACCTGATAGCTTGTGCTTGTGTTCTTTAGTTTGACTTTCTTTGGGGGGAAAAAGCTAGCTACATTTGCTTGCTCGATTAGACAATTTATTTGATGATGTTCACTTAATCATTGTAGGTTGTGCAATATTCATTCATTCATTCACTTTATCTACTGTTTGCTTCCTTGACTGTCTTGTTGTTGGATGTTAGATTTTGTCAAAGCATTACAATTCATTTTCAGTCCTTGAATCACCTTTTTGTTATGTGTAATGTTTTTTTTAACAGCCTAGTTAACCCTCTGGTTAACATGATGATAAGTCTCTTTTTAAGCAAATGAAAATATATTATATTAAGAAAAATGTTCTCTGCAGAAAACAAAACAAAATAACAACAACAACAATAATAATAATAATAATAATAATAATAATAATAATGTAGGCCTATGAAGAATCTCTCTCTCACACACACACACACACACACACACACCATCCCAATCCTGATCCAGCTCAGCCTTTACAACTCTCACACTCACCTAAACTCTAACACACCTGTTTTCTGTTTCTTTCAATCAACTCAGTGTATATAAGAAACTCATTCAGTTTTCATCATTGTTCTTTGCAATTATGTGCGCTATTTCCTGTTTCTCTTCTGTCTGTTTTGACATGATTGGGACTGTTAATACAGATTTACCCACATGTACAACCACCTTCCTCTCAATTGGGATTATAGAGTTAAATTAGTTGAATAATCAAAGTCTATGACCTGAGGACATTGAAAATGATTGACTGAAACACCTGAGGTGTGATTTTGGTCCGAAATAGAGCTCCAAAGTCGGCTAAAATGGCCAAATTCCAGTACCTTGGGCACCATAGATGGTAGAGGTGAGCGGTTTGTATCATATGAAAGCTACTCAAGAACTATTTTTAACACTTGTGCATGTCTGAGATCTGGAGCTATCGGGCACTTCAGAAGTGCAAACCATTCCCATTTTGGTAATGGCGCAGGCTCTCCGTGATAGAAAATGATCATGTGACCAGCATGCTATCTCTGTATTTTAACTCTGAGTGGGAAGTAGGGTGGTAAGCACTGGGGAAAATACATCCAGACTTAAGCAAGAACAATTTGGGATTCAATTTACACCAGTGTTTTCACTTAACAAAGTGAAACATTGGAATTATTTGGTGGCCTCATACACACTTGGGTCAAATCTAAAACCCTTTATAATGTAGAGGAACACTTAAAAGGTTCGATGTAAAACCCTAGGAAGCGAAATCCCTTTAAATAAAAAAACTCACTGAATAACCCTCATTCTAAGAGTGTAGGTAATGGTGGACGTTCATAAGACAACTAGCATCATGTAAACAGCGTGTTAAAATCACACACTTGTCTCACTTTTCATAACATAAACATAAAAATTAACAAACATGTCACAAAACACAAAGCTACTGTATAAAAGCAGTCAATTAAAACCCAGAAATGTATCGTGTTAAACACAAATTAATAATTCAGCTATGCTATGACATCTTAGCTATGACACTTAGCCAAGTTATTTCATTAGATTTTTTTTATTTATTTTTCCTTATAAAAGTAGACGAAATACAAAAGCAAATAGGGTAAATGCTGCAAAATACCAACGATATACAATGGAAACACAAAGCAGTTGAAATGCTTGTGATGTGAAATCCGAATAAACAAAAGCAAAATCCACAAAAACTCGGATCGTCAATCAAAACTTCAACTGGGATTTTTCTTTTCCTGGTGTTTTTGTGGTTCTTTTTTTTCTTTTTTTAACTAAATGTGGGAGGACAAGAGGCTACATCGTCATGAAACCCGTGATGCCCGAGCAGCCTCGAAATGTGCCGAGCCGGTGGTGAGCAACAAAAAGCCACCAGCTACTGATTTTTTACAGGTGAAACACTGAGACAGAAATGCGGCTCCGGAAGCAGGAAATGTGTGACGTTCAAAATCCAAATCTGCCCTGGTTTTGACTTGGACAGTTTTCAGATGTGAAACAGGCAGGCTAGTGTAAAGCTACAGAGTCCTGACCGGAAGTATATGAACCTACTTAGTGTTAAGAGGCGCATACATGAAGTTAAAGGAATCTACACAAGCAAGTGTAAGCAATACCACTACAGGCAGACATCGCAAAGCTATCACTGAAATATTAACAAATCATATCCAATCACAAGACATATAAAGTCTCTTTAGTTAACAATATTCACTTGTATTTACAGTTCATATTTACAACTCATTCATTCATTCATTCGCTCATCATTTGGTTCAATGCATCATAATTGCTTACATTATATTTAACTGTGGTTAAAAACAAAACAAAACCAATAATTAATAAAAAAAAAATTAAAAAAAAGGAAATAAATTGTATTTACAGAGGTAATTAATGTGGTGCTGGAGATTAGCTGTAAACCTGCAATGCTCTATTGTCCCCATGGTGATAGTTGTGGCCAAAAAAAATCTCTCTGAGAGGTGGCAGTGCTTTCTGATTGGCAGTCTGGGGAGACAGTGCCAGGGAGGGGGGCGGGACTTGCATCACTGGACGATATCGCTCATAACTCAAGTAACGTGACTCGGTATTGATTGTGCATGATCTCGGTGATCTCGATGAGGAAGGCGGAATGGTTGCTGTAGTGTTCGATGATGTTGTCGTCCATGTTCACAAAAATCCTGAGAAAACAGAGAGGATATTCAGGAGGTTAATCATGAGGAGTATAAACCATACTCAAAGTCAAAATATTGAGTTAGTGCAGTAATTAATATTATGCATAACTAGATGTAAGGCTGTTTCTGGACCTTTGGGGCTGTAAGTGACATCCTGATATATCTTACAGTGTCCCCTGGTGGCTCGGTGGCCCTAAGCGACTAACACAACACAGCTGAATATCGGCCTACTTCCAATCCCGTTTGATCTCTAATGAGCAAGCCAGAGGTCGAAACCATGAGATGAACCAGACTCAAAAAGGGATAGTGTGTATTAAGTATTAAGTGGGTTGAGAGGATATTCAGCATGCGCATATTGTAAATAAGACTTCTTGGATGAGCACAGGAAAGTGGTTATGATTACAGCAGCAGTTCTTAACGTATAAATCGACAGTATCCAAGCTAGATTATCCTTAAGCAAGGGTGAGACTTGGCATAAACTTCCCATTTGTGGGAAGTGCAATCTTTAGGGATCATCAACAACAGTGTAAAGTGAGTCACAAGTGCAGATGAATATCGTTATATAAAATTTGAAATGTAAGACAGGACCCAGCTGTATTGTTTTCAAAACGAGCAGTAAAAAAGTACCAGGATTGCCCTCAAGTTTCCAGTGGTAGACTAACATTTAATTCAATACAAATCGTGGATCTAAACCATGGTCATTTAAACTCTGTATCACTGACACAACAAGATTAGATCAATTCATAATGGTTCCATTTCAAAGATGTTTGAATAGTTATGACCTAAAAGTTTGCTTCAGCCTTACACCTACATCATAAATCAAAGAAATGTTCCACCCAGAAGGTGATGTGTGTGTGTGCCAGGTCTGCCTGAGGGTACACAGGAAACAGACTGATGATGTGGGGTGGAGAGAGAGAGAGACGATAGGGAGAAGAGAGAGAGAGAGAATGCCACCTAACCTGTCCTGTTCTTCCAAACACTACCGTCATCTACGTGTCTGAGGGCCAGCTCACTCCAAATCACTGCTACGAAGCCCTGGGCTAGATTACTGACGCTCAAATAGTGTAAAACTCATGTATAAAGCACTGCTGTACATTCACAGAGGTATGAAAAGATAACCCAGATGGTGACAGGTTGCTGGAAGATCTGAACATCTGTCATTTCCCTGCTCTACTTCTTCGTCTTCCTTTTGTTTTCTTTTTCTATGACTTTTTTTTTTTTCTTCCAGTAAAGAAAACAGCAATTAGGAAATTCCTTTACTACAGAGTTCTTGCCCACCCAGTCTGTCAGCTTAAGTTCCAGAAAGCTGACAGCAAGAGACCGAAGCTCGACCTAAAATCACAACGAGAGAATTTCAGTACATCCCAGCCTTTCTTTATCTCCTAGATCTGCTCTGTCAATAAAGCATAAATGGCAGCCATCATCCACCGAGACCTTCCCTGTGCCAAAATGGCTGACGCCATCCTGTCAGCCTCTGTGTGTTCAGTGCTACGAAACTGTCACTCACCCTCGTTTGCATTTTTTGAAGATTTTCACGATGGTGTCTTCTTGCAGACAGTACTTTTCCGAAATCTGAGCATGAGGAAAAAGAAACAAGATGAGTTTCCTGTCAAGGATCTTGTAGCATGTACAGTGAGATCTTCATATGTATGACAAAGGGATCGGAGGAAGAGAAGTAGAGCAGGAAGGAAGAGAAAGAGAAGGAATGGATGATAAGAAAGCAGAACTAACCGCTTGTCTGAGGCCGTTCAGGGTGGGCGAGTTCAGCATGAGGGCATCAAACACTTCCTCTGATTCTTGCCGTACGTACAGGAGAACTAGAACAAAACAAACAAACAAACAAAAAAAACAATAAATAATCTGCACTTTTGTTTTATGAGTGTTCATTTCAGCTTGATGGTTCATAAGTTCATTTTTGTACACGTCATAGGGTAGGTGCGGGCGTGACTGCAGTGTGGTCGTAATTGTTTTTGTGAAATCTGGGACACGCTCTACATATGTGGACATACATACTGACTTGGTTCCAGTTTTGAGGTTTTTTTTTTTTTTTTCAATGAAGCTGTTACCACGACGACAAGTCCATAAACTCAAACCTCAATATGAACAAGATTATACTAACGCAAATGATCATAATCAGTTAGTCTGGCATCGTTCATTTGATCATGGATGGCTGTGATGTGGTTTTGTGGTAGTTATGTTGTGTTTTTGTGTGATCCAGAGGGGGTTTATGTTGTTCTGTTTGTGATACAGTTTGGCTTTCTAATGTTTGTTGTGTGATGGAGAGTTTTATGTGGATTCTGTGTGTTGTGTTATGGTGTGGCTTGATAGCGTTGTAGTTTTGTGTTGTTTATATTGTGGTTTGACTTGATATAGTGTGATTTGATTGTGTTTATGTTGTGGTTTTGTGGTGCTTATGTGATGGTAGATGGTTTTGTGATGTGGTTTGGTGTTGTTCATGTTTCCGTTTGTCTCTGTAATGTTCGTTATTGTTTGATCAGGAGGTTTATTTGGATTCTGTGCGTTATGTCATGGTGTGGCTTGCCACTGTTGTAGTTTTGTGGTCTTCAGGTGGGTTTGTTTTGTTGACATTGTGGTTTGACTTTATATAGTGTGATTGGATTATGTTTATGTTGTGATGTGGTGGTAGTGGGTGTCGTAGGAGGTTTTGTGATGTGGTTTTGTGTTGTTTATGTTGTAGTTTGGCTCTGTAATGTTTATTATTATTTATTTTGATTCCGTGCTTTATGTTATGATGAGGGTTTGTGGTTGTTATGTTGTATAATTCATTAGTGGTTAATTTGCATACGGTGTGAAATTGGCTCTTTTGCGTCTGTGGTTTGTCGGTGTCTGCGTTGTGTTATCGTACCTCTTTGCTGTTCATCCTTGCGTGGTTGTTTGCTGGGCGGTGAGCCACACTGCTCTCCTGAATCAGAGAAACAGGCAACACGTTTCAGCGAGTTCCTGTCACTTTCCTCTGTACTGGTAGTCACCGCCTAAGAGCCAGAGATAACAGATACTATCAGCATTAGAGTAAAAAAATATATATGGCTATTGGGGGGAAAAAATTCCTGTCGTGCTCTGACAGTGTTATCATTTATCGCATCTAGACTGGTGCAGCCTAGCGATGCATAACATCACACAAGCACAATTAAACACGAATGTATCTAACTGTCTGATCAGAGAGACTGTTCTCACATACATATGATACTGGTGTGTGACATCTCAGGTGTATGTGTATAAATGTCATGTACATGTGTGGGTGGCTCCATGCATGCATGCAAGATGCTGAGATGCACATCTTATCTGACACACTGGCTCCTACAGAGGTTGTGGGAAATGAGTGAAACGTGTGTGTGAGTGTGTTTCTCTTCCTCTGTGTAAACACGCAATCCCTTTAACACCAGAGGAATAAGGCTGAGTCAGGCGTGTGTATGTGCATGTGTGTGTTTGGGAGTGTGTGAGCCCCCGCAAGCTAATCCTCCTTGTCAGCTAGCATGGCCGTCTCTTCATGAGGTGAGTTTCGTTTACTGTTGTGTAATCATACTTTTCCTTTCCAGCTCTCTATCCCTCTGTCTATCTTTCTTCCCAGACCACTTTTTTTTCCCACTACATTTTTTCCCACACTTTTCCTGCGTCTATCCTACACTTTCTGCCCTGCAGCTGTTGGAACATGACTCGACAGAGCTGCGGCTAACCACAAATCCCAGGATTTCTGGAGGTGTGTGTGTGTGTGTGTGTGTGTGTGTTGGGTGTACCAAGCGCTGCAGGTTGCTGTAGTGGGTCTCAGGGATGAACAGCACAGGCTGTGTGACGTGGTCATCCAGGGTTTTGAAGAAAGTGCAGTCCTTCCCTATGGAGCTGGAAACCAGAGTCTGTTTTCCTGAAGAATTAAAAAAAGGCGAACACTTTCAGAAACTTGATAAACCTTGACACAAGCCCACGAATTTGTGATCTAACATCATCAGCTAATTACTAATTAGCACTGGAAGTACTAACAATCTGAATGATGCCATTTACAGCACACAAAAAAAGTATCCAGCGATCTGAAAGTAGTATGAGTCTTAAAATGTGGTACAAGATCTTGAAAAGTTTAAGTCTAGGTTAATAATTACTCCATGCTAATTACTTGTTGCTAACAGCAATCTTCTTAGCCATTAAAAACCCCCAAAACAAAACATTAACACTTCCCCTGATAAAATAATATATTTATTGAATTATGTTTTGTGGTCATATATTTCATATCAAGATACCTCACTTTTGCATGTTAGAGTTGGAATTAGCAAGTTAGCAAGGCGAATGCTAATTCGGTTGTCACAGCTTCATTTACAAAAACATGTCTTCATGTTAGTACAAATAGGTCAGGGTCATACAAGCTAAAACATTGTTAGAGATGAGTACAATGAGTTATTTTAGCAGTGAAAACAGTGCAAGTTGAGTGTTTGTTTTTCTTTTAAATAAATGTGCTCAGAGCTAGTTTTTATTTAGCTAAGCTCAGAGCTAGCTATGTGCTACGAATGAATATTTGATCTCCCCAGCCTGCTTTTCAGTTTGTTTCCTGTTTAAGCAGCTTACTATCTGGCATATTATTAATTCTTCATTGTGTTTTGTTGCTTGGTTGTTGTTTTTTTTTGTTTGTTTTTTGGTGTTTGGATTAAGTCAAGTTAATTAAATTGAATTCAGGCTTGGGAAACAAATGGAAAACTCTAGAATAGGGAAATATATTAGCTAGGAGGAAAGAGTTTCAGGTGTGTTCTCTCTACCAAACTTCTGTGATTGCATAAATGTAATTTTGTGACCGTGATCTCAGACCTGTGTTATCATATAAATGGTTTAAGGGTGGGATGGATTACACGTACCACCGTTAGTGGAGTCAGCAACGTTCTTTGTTCGCCTTTTGACTCTTTTGCGTTCTTCATCTCGCATCTTCCTCTCGGCACCCTGTCGGAAGAGAAGTTTTTAGCTTTTGAACTCACTTGACTTCAACCTTGACACCTCAGTAATTTGTGCCTCTTTAAAACAGACCTTGAAGATACAATGCTGAAAAGAAAAAAAATAAATAAAAACCAGCTGCCAGAACCATCTGATGGAAAAACACAATGGTTCCTCGTTCTGCAGTAATGCACTAAGCTCACCTGCCGTGGCTAAACCTGTCAGACAGGTACAATTCTGAATGATTCCTCCCATCCTGTACTCACTAAATGCTCTGAAGGCTAGCTGTGAAGGCAGCCAAGGAGAAGGAACACAGCAGATGGAGAAGATAGCAAGAATATGAGGGTTTGGAGATCAGATTAGAGCTGAATAATGGGATGAATGGTTTGTCTTAACAACCAGCAGATACAAACGTGTTGATGTGCCGGAGCAGACAGAAAGACAGATTCTACAAGCGAACTTTTTTTTTCACGAGTTCCTATGAAAATGATCCTCCAAGTCACAGAGAGTGTGGCAGTTAGAAACACAATCTCAAGTAATGGATAATAGCCTAGAGGGCCACAACTGTAGCTTAGCGCTTTAGTGCACACCTTTATCACAATGAACACCAGCTAAAACACTCCAGGAAGCTTGAATGGAGCTGAAAAATCTAACTGACCTTATCACAGAAGATCTTGACCTGGCAGGCGGCTCGGTGGATGAGATGGTTGGTGCCAGAGCTGAAGTCGTATGTGTCGATCTGCAGGTTTAGAGGGACACCTTTCACCCCCTTCTGAGAGGAGAAGTCTGTGCTGAGGGAATTGATACCAATATACACCTGCGGAAATCCCGTAGAAGAAGAGCATTTCAATACGCTGATTCGAATTTAACTATTAAGCAACACTGAGATTCGTCTTAATTAGGTATTTAAAAATATCCAGAAACTTGAGTCGTATGTACTTTTAATGAATAATTCGACTGTTAATAAATCCAGTAACACATATTAAAGAATTCATTCAGCTGTTATTAAGCCACTGTACAATATAGAAAACTGAGAAAGAGAGAGAGAGAGAGAGAGAGAGAGAGAGAGAGAGAGAGAAACAAGTTTTAAGGCTTTCATTAACTTATTCACTACATTTTCATGAATTAGCTAAAAGTAACATAGCTTATCTTATATACAAGAAACAGTGAGCACTTTGAAATAGTTTCTAAGCCCTGAGCATGGTCATAACACATGTATTATGTCACTCCTCGACTCTTTAAGAAAAAGAAGAAAAAAAAAGCTAGCATCAGGGATGACAATCTAGCCCTGAAATATACAGCAAATATACAGGAGTTGGTTTCCATAGGAAAGGTGTGGAATAAAAATGGGAACACCGGGACATGACCGGGCAAGTTTGAACCCAAATGCAGAAAAATAAAGAAAGAAAGACAGGCTTAGTATGCAAGGGTTCAGTTCTAAGCCAGGATCAGCTTGCTTTGTCTTTGTAATCCATTTTCATAAGGACGCAAAAGACCAAACGACTAATCCGAGATTGATCTCTTCTTTTTATTCTTTATTTTCTACCCAGTTTATTTTCTCAGTTGATTGTTACGCTTTTTTTCTCTCTCTTATAAATGCAGTCTTGGTAATTATCAGGTGTGTATATGTTGTTTTCTTTTTTTTCTCCTTTTTTTTATACTCTCTCCCTCCTCCGCCTGTTCTTGGTTTCGCTGTCCCGCCCTAAACTGCCTCAGGATATTCTTGAGATCTCTCTCTCTCTCTCTCTCTTTCTCTCTCTCTCTCTCTCTCCCTGTTGTCATGACAGATGCCTGGGGTGGTGACATGCCATGGATTCCTCCCTTGTGACACACACACACACACACACACACACACACACACACACAACACACAACACACAACAAATGGATCTGGCAAGTGTGTGTTTTTACCTTAGCCTCTTCATTAGTGTTCCAGACGAAGGATAAAGCATTAAAAGCGACCTCGTCTACATTGCTAATGCCACTGAAGACTTCTTTGTAGTCAGCTGGAGAGAAATGCATAACAATGAGTAAAATGAGATGAATAATTAAACTTTAAAATCTAGAGAGTACTCTGCCCAAAGAACAGTTGGTGGTACAACAGTTTTAACCATGAAAGATTGGTAAATGAGGTATTCAATTCAATTCAGTTTTATTTGTATAGCACTTTTAAGAATGGACGTTGTCTCAAAGCAGATTTACAGAAATATATAAACACAGGATACAGATTTTAAGTGTGTGAATTTATCCCTATTGAGCGAGCCGGTGGTGACGGTGGTGAGGAAAAACTCCCTAAGATGACAAGAGGAAGAAACATTGAGAGGAACCAGACTCAGAAGGGAACCCATCCTCATCTGGGTCACAACGGATAGTGTGAGAGTAAAGGAAAGGTCATTATGGTTTTTATATGAGGTCTGTTTTGTTGAACTAAGGTACGGTTCAGGACGTTTCCCAGCCCTGCTAATTGTGTTGTGTTCCCATCTCTAACACACCTTCTCTAACTAATCAACTAATTAACAGACTTCCTGAGTCAACTTGGGTGTGTTGGTGCAGATAAAACTCCACAATCTGTAGGGCAGGGGTACTCCAGGCAATTCGGAGCCACACCTAATAGTCATTTGATGATAAACTTAAATCGATTAAACAAGTGCAATCAGATGAGGCTCCTGTCAGATTGGAAAGAGAACCTGACACCATTTGAAGGGAAGACTGTAGAGCCCCTGAGCTATGGGACATTTAACTGCTACTGTGTGTGTGTGTGTGTGTGTGTGTGTGTGTGTGTGTGTGTTTAGTTAGTCCATACCAATATCAATGACCCTCTGCTTAGCAGTTGGCTGTCGCGCGTGCCAGTGATTCCAGCACTTCAGCTGCATCTCAGGACTCTTCTCATTTTCAAACACTGCCATGATCACAGTCTGAGCGAGATAGCGAGATAGTGACAGAGAAAGGAGGACAGAAACACAGGAACAAAAAAGGTTGATTGGTACAAGAAGTTTCTTGACATCAAGCTAATATCTTGGTTTATTGTCTTGTTGTCATATTAATCGAGTGAGCATACGTATACACTCGCTTGAAAACAGGTTGCCATGCCTCTCCCTCTCCATCTCTAAGCCTTTAGTCACTTGGAGTTTTGGCAAAGGCAGAGGCAGGATTTGCACACATAGGTGTGTTCTGGGACTGTATCGACAAAAATATTTGTACAACTTTAATGCCACCAAACCTCCTCTGATTAAATCTAATGCTAAAGTGTTAACTCCTAATCACTGGAAAATGTCATGGCTGTAAGTGGTGACAGTGTGACAGTTCAGGGTATTATCTTTAGGTAAATCGCGCTATTAGCTTTCTTAGCACCGGGCTAAAAGTGGGAGGTTGTTGTGTACCTTGAGTCATAAATAATGAAGCTTGATCAGCCCTGAAATTAGCTACAGATTTGCCAGTAGATCTTTCAGCACATAAAGCACTCATGTCTCGAGCATTGTAAATGGCGGAAAATGTTGTTGAACATACTAGAACCTTCTAGAATCCTGAACCGTCCCAATCTTTCCCGCTTTGTTGTTGTTTTTTTCCTCAGATATATTAACTTACTTTCTGTTGCACCTCCACAAGTACAGCAGATAACATTCTAACACCTTTCCAACCTCCAAAAGCTTCATGATCATTTGTTTAGCTTTTCATTATTATTATTATTATTATTATTATTATTATTATTATTGACTGTCTTTTATTGCTTTTAACCCACCTTCACTTAGATCCCTTCTAAAATCCTGCCAACTTCTAGAAGATTCCTAACTTTCCAGCCCACTGAGGACACTTTCTAGACATTTCTAAGATTTTTTGTTTGTTTGTTTGTTTGCTTGTTTGTTTGTTTTACTGCTGGAGATCCCTGCATGAACTTCAGATAATGTTCTACCACCTTCTCCATAATCCAACACTTTGCTGGTGTTTATTTAGGCTTAAATGTCTTAGCTCACCTTCACTTTGCTGCATGGGATCCCAGAACTGTTGTCCACTCCCTGCAGGGTGATGGGGTAGAACTGGCCCTTGTTCAGGTACACCAGAGGAATTTCAGTGGCCTTGTTTTGGGAGGCTTGCGGTGCTCCGAGAATAAACTGGAAATCGTTCTGACTAACAAAGACAGCACAAAAACCAAATGAACAACCAAAAATAAATAAATCAATCAATAGTCTACAAAAAAATGTCTTGTCCCTAGGGCAATATGTAAAATTATCACTTGGCAGAAGGTCTAAGTTTTGATGATTGACATTCTGAAGTGTGTTCCATGCTTGGCTTACCTGTACCTCTCAGGAGGAGAGTTTGAGTATGAGTCGGAGTAATCAGGACTTGGGTGGCCCACAAACTCAGTGTTGTAGCCTAGAGGCTGTGTGGGTGAAGGACAAAAGCAGTATGTTGTACATTAGTTTGCGTCAATTAATTTAGATCATTTCATGAGTCACTGCATTGTTTTGGAAATTTAAAACCACTTGTTGCATAGCAATACATAAATATATAATAATAACTAATAATAAGTCAACTCGGCTTATGTAAGTTCTTAATGCGAAGGTGTTCTTTGTGAGACTCACTTCAGTGCTGGCTTCTGGGTAGGGGGTATCCGAAGGCCACATTTTATGAGTCGCATTGAGCATAAGGGAATCAAATATGTTGTTGATGGCTTGCTTTTCATAGTTGTCAACCGCAACAGCCTGGATATAGTTGTTGCTGCTTGGAGAGATTTGTTTCGCTACTTGTGATTGTGTGGTGCAAATGCTCTCGGATACCAGCTTCATGAGGTGTGAGTTTTGCAGAGGTGTCAGCTCAGGGGAAGAACCATTGGGTGTTCTGAAAGATAATCGAAGATAATTGTGTTCACTGAGAAGGCAAACTAGGCTTAAGTGTAATATTTAAATACTATAGTTAAGTGAAAGTGGCTAGGTGGCTTGTCATTGATGCTAACTCTAGAACAAATAAAGAGCTCAGGGGCCTTTTACTAGTAGCAGTGATTGGAGAACTTGTTCAAGTCAACAGAAACAGCACTCAATCTCGACACTGTTTGAGGAGAGCTGGGTGGGAGCTGTTTGCTACATAATCCACATCTCGAACTCTGTTTGCCTTTCTCGTCATCGCCTGAACTCAAGGGGAAAAAAATATTCTTGATCGCCAGCCATTTTTCACCAGCACAAAAGACCAGTGATTCAGCTGTCTCTGGGGTGGGATGGGAAAGAGGATTAGCATCTTAAACTGCTCTGACCTCAGCTAAGCTCGAGCTAATCTTGCTAGCCCTCGCTCTGCACATTGGAGGAGTGGCAGGAGGCGAAGAAATAAAACCTGTGAGAAATACCTACATTAAGTTTTGTACACCTGTCATGTTTTGTCTCTCTTGATAATTGGACAGGCACACCTCTATCTTTGCCACTCTCGCCTGTCAGTGTGTGCTTGGGGCTTGTCTTATATCTCTGCAGGATGTGAAATGAATTGGGCATGTATGGTGAAAGACACTGGAGATTAACTCCTGTCCTAGTACAGATGTGAGGGTTAAATGGTTTTTTTTGTTTGTTTTTTTACCTGTCCATGGGTTTAAATGAGCTGCTACCATGTAAACAGGGAGTCATCTTCTGCTCTTTTGGAGTCTGTAAAGAAGAATAAATGAATGAATTAATTAATCTCAATGAATATCTCGTATCTCTATTAGAATTAGGAAAGTTCTGGAGAATTTCTGGTTTTCTACCTTGCAAATATCACTGAAGATACCACTGAGATCATCATCGGTGAGCCTGGATTTGGCTTTGCTGCTATCAATGTCCATGTAGTTCCAGGAGTCCATTAGGTAACTGTCAGAGTAGCATGGGTAATTAAAGCTCTCGTTTTGCAAAATCATCAGAGCCCTGAAGAAAGATGGGACAAAAAAGAACATTTTTTAAATAATGCAAAAGTTCAGGACGTTTCCACACACATAGTCATGAGCTGTCTTCCAGTTTGTTGATTCATATCTAAAGCAAGAAATATAGATTGTAAAAATTGCACTGAAGGAAGCAGCGGTTTCAACAAATCCTACTTTGAGAAAATGCCAGCTATATGGAATTGACATCAGTGATCCACATAAACATCTGCCTGAAATGTGCTTCTGAGATGATCCTAAACAAAAATCCCATACACCAGTGGTCACCAACCCTGTTCCTGGAGATCTACCTTCCTGAAGACTTTAGCTCCACCTGACCATCTAATCATTGTCTCTTGAAGTTCTTGATCAACTAAAACAGGTGTGTTCGATTTTGATTGGAGATGAAACCTGCGGAAAGGTAGATCTCAAGGAAGAGGGTTGGTGACCACTGCCATACATTTTTGCTCTATAGATGTTCTTAGCACCTAAGGGTAAGAATTCATGCAAATATAAGGTCCGCTAGAATTAACCGAAGAAATGAGGATGTCAGTTTAGCTTGAAGACCTCAAACAAAACCTAGGCATTAGGGAAGGATCACTTATCTCCCAACACAAGGAAAAGTAGGATCCATTTTTGGGTCTTTCCCCTGTGCCATGGATTAACGGCTAACAAGCAAACAGTTAGTTAACTCCTGACAAGCGCTGCAGCACCTGAGCTCATGACAGTGCTCTGTTTGATCAGGTGAGAGGTCTTGTTTAGCAAATGAACACATTTCCTGTTGATGTTCCTCTTAAATGGAGCTTTAAAGATGCTGCTCTGTCACAGTCACATGAATGAAACGATCATCACATGGCACTTGGTGCTGTTATTATTGCATGCCACAGCGTGATACATCATGCCATGCAGTTTTAATGCCCATATTTAGTTTCTGTGTTACAATGAGCAGGTGAAAACTTGCTTTTGTGATTCAGAGCCCCTAGGACAGCAGAATCAGCCTCATACACACAAATACTATGATTATTCTTTCATATGCAGCTCAGTGTGCCTTGAGAGTGTGGTGTATGCAGTGTGTGTGTGTGTGTGTGTGTGTGTGTGTGTGTGTGTGTGTTGGTTGGTTGGTTGTGGTGTCAGCTATCTGTACAAACAGCCCCTATGTAGTGTTTCTGATAAGGGTCTAGCTGCCCAGTGGCAGAAAAGAGATGGAGTGTCAGAGCTGCAAGCGACGAAACTACAACTGACACCTTGAGAGCGCGAGAGGAATAAAGACCTATGGAAACGTAACAATTAAGGAAAGTTTAGGATCATTTCCAGACAAAGCAAAAAAAAGAGAAAAAAAAGAGAAAAAGAAATGAACCCAAAGTCCAACATCTGCAAACATCTGTGTCAGTTGGATTTCAAGAAATTGTCTTTGCTTTACCAATCCGTTAAGAGCTATCGACTTGATTAATATACAAAACAATCTGAGATCCTTCTCCAGACAAAATCAAAAAACACATGTCACTTACTCAATCTCCTTGGTCATGTCGTTCCTCAGAGGCGGCAGAAATAAAATCCTCAGTTTATGCTGTCCTGTCTGGTAAGGTGTGTGTTTCTGTTTTTATATATAACAGTGAGAGAATCAGAGAGAGACAGAGAGCAAGAGAGAGGGAAAGAGAGAGAGAAAGGGGTTATAACTGTGTACCTCCTTGAGTGAAGACGTTTTGATTTGGGCCTGCCGCGGCTGGCACATTTATCTGTCTTGACAGGTAGCTTTCACACACTTGCACCTGATTGGTTGAAGGCACAGAGGCAGGTGTGTGATGGGACAGGTGTACTTCCTTAACTCTTGGCGTGCTGGAGAGAAACTCAGGCAGGTGTGTGAATGGGACTCATTAACACATGGAATAAAAGGCTGAGCTTTATCCCAGGCAGGCGTGAAAAAGAGTCAGAAACCAAAGGCTGAGCTCAGGGAAAACCCTTTTATTATGCTAATGTCGATGTGTATCACATGCATGCATGTTTCTCTCTGGCTTAAACACAGGATTAAATAATAAAAGGTTTTGCTCACAGCAGTGAAAAGGTTTTAGGTTGAAGGTGTTTGATGGGTGAAACTTTTCCACAAGACTTGGGTCTGTACACTGCGTCTGTGTACAATTTACCTGAAGATAAAGCAATGAAGAAATAAAAGAAGAAGTGGGGAAATCAGTGATTTAAAGGAAAGAACTATTGTATGTGTAGCTTACTAAGTCTTAAGTGTTATCATTAAAAATGGGATTAAAAAAATAAGACTGAAAATAGAATACATGAAAAGAGGTGCAACAACAGTTCCAAAAAAGTTGGGACACTGTGTAAAATGTAAATAAAAACAGAATGCGATGATTTGCAAATCTCATTAACCCGTATGTTATTCACAGTAGACCATAGAATACATATCAAATGTTTAAACTGAAGAAATGGACAAGTTTAAGGAAAAAATAAGGTAATTTTGAATTTGATGCAACAGGTCTCAAAAAAGTTGGGATGGGGACAAGAAAAGGCTGGAAAAGTAAGTGTCACTAAAAAGAATCAGCTGGAGGAACATTTTTGCAACTGATTAGGTTAATTGGCAACAGCTGAGTAAGATGATTGGGTATAAAAAGAGTATCTTAGAGAGGCAGAGTCTCTTAGAAGTAAAGATGGGATGGAATCTGGATGGAAGAAGATGTTGCTCTAAAACCTGTATTTACCTTTCAGCATTGATGCCTTTCCAGATGTGCAAGCTGCCCATTCCATACGCACTAATGCACCACCATACCATCAGAGATGCAGGCTTTTGGTCTGAGCGCTGATAAAAAGCCGGATGGTCCCTCTCCTCTTTAGTCCTCTTTAGTTTAGAGGACGCAGTGTCCATGGTTTCCAAAAAGAATTTCAAATTTCGATTCGTCTGATCACAGAACAGTTTTCCACTTTTCTTCAGTCCATTTTAAATGAGCTTTGGCCCAGGGAAGACGGCGGCGTTTCTGGATCATGTTCATATAGGGCTTCTTCCTTACATGATAGAGCTTTAACTGTGGATGGCACGGCGAACTGTGTTCACAGACAATGAGTTCTGGAGGTGTTTCTGAGCCCATGCAGTGATTTCCATTACAGAATCATTCCTGTTTTTAATACCGTGCCGCCTGAGGGCCCGAAGATCACGGGCATGCAATACTTATTTTCACCCTTGTCCCTTGCACACAGAGATTTCTCCAGATTCTCAGAATCTTTTGATGATATTATGTACTGTAGATGATGAGATATTCACAGTATTTGCAATTTTACATTTAGGAACGTTATTCTGAAATTGTTCCACAATTTGTAGACGCAGTTTTTTTGCAGATTGATGAACCTCTGCCCATCTTTACTTCTGAAAGACTCTGCCTCTCTAAGATACTCTTTTTATACCCAATCATATTACTGACCTGTTCCCAATTAACCTCCAACTGTTTCTTTTTAGTAACCAACTTTTTTGAGACGTGTTGTGACCATCAAATTCAAAATGTATTTTTTCCTTAAATTGGTACATTTCCTCAGTTTAAACATTTGATATGTTGTCTATGTTCTACTGCGAATAACATACAGGTTTATGAGATTTGCAAATCGTTGCATTCTGTTTTTATTTACATTTTACACAGTGTCCCAACTTTTTTGGAATTGGGGTTGTAAGTGTCTGTGCAAATGTCCCCACAAAAATAGGAATATGTGATGGTTTTGAACTTATGGGGACATTCAGCTAGTCCCCATGAGGAAAACTGTTTTTTAATTTATTATTTATTTTAAGTTTTTTATTTTAGTTTTTATTAAACTACAGGTTTAATAAAAAAAAAAAAACTAAAATAGTCAAAATATGTACTTTTAGATATAAGGTTCATGCCTATAGAAGGTGCTCACAAGGGTTTTGAACTTATGGGGACATTTGTCTAGTCCTTACAAGGTACACTGATTCACAAAAAAATCAGCTTTTATTTAACAAAGCCAAAAAGATTTCTTTTTAGTTACTGAAGTTACAGTAAGATTTGGGTTAAATGATTATTCATAATTATGCCAATAGAAGGTCCTCTCAAGGACAGTAATATCTGACAGTTTTTCCATTTGGCTTTTATTTATTTATTTATTTATTTATTTATTTATTTATTTAAAAAAAATTTTTTTAACAAAAACTCATCTAAAAACTAAGAGTTCAAAGGCTTCTTTTTTTGGTTACTGAGGTTACAGCTAATAGCTTTAATTAGCTGCATTAGTAACTATGTCAAAGGAAGGTCCTCGCAAAGATATTCTATGTGTGTGTGTGTGTGTGTGTGTGTGTGGGTGTGGGTGTTTTATGTAGATGGAAACTGCTTAGTCAACGTAAATGTTATGAAAATGATTTACAAGTAGAGCTGCACATTTATTATAATTATAATAATAATAATAATAATCATTTAAAAACAACAACAATGTAAACAATGTTAGTTTATATAGGGCCTTTAAAAGTAGCTTCTCAGGGCGCTTTACATAAAAAACACAATCACGTACAAATACAAATTATAAAAAATATATACACACATACATAAAGCATACATATCTATCTATCTATCTATCTATCTATCTATCTATCTGTCTGTCTGTCTGTCTGTCTGTCTGCCAAAAAACACATTACACCATTCCTATTATCTAATTTTCTATTCTGTTTCTTTTCCCCATATGAAATAAATAATCATTTTGTTCCAGTCCATGAAATTACAAATTCATGTGCAGTCTTTCTCCAGCCATCCTTTCAAAAGATCCTTTGAAGACTTGCTAACTATCCCTCAGGCTGCATCCACTACAGACACACACACACACACACACACACACACACACACACACACACACACGAGAGCCCTCTTCCACTTCAGGTGTGTACATATTGAAGTTAATTTACATTCACTCCCTTCAGTTCATCTCTGCATTCTCCTGCGTGACTTTTCCTTTAAAGTTTGAATCTTTCAAATAATGAACAAGGAACATTTCCACTGAATTTCCCTTTGCATTACAGATGGAATTACCTTGAACAGGTAATCTGAATAAATCATGCTGTTCTCTGCACCCTATAATTTGGACGATAATAATAAGGTAAATTAATGTGGTGCTTATCCAAAGCCCAGAGCGTGCTCCACACTGATACACAACACAGAATGGATTAATAGAGCATCTACAGTCCATTCAGCACAAAACAGCTGCACATCTCACACTGATCTACAGTCTCTCCTCTCATAGCGGAGTTCTGTCACACACACCGCGAGGGAAAGATGCCTGAAGGGAACGGATGCAAATTAATTTCAACTATACACACCTGACATGGAAGAGGGATCGTGTGTGTGTGTGTGTGTGTGTGTGTGTGTGTGTGTGAGACTTTTGGTTTTGTGTCATTTATCGCGTGGCAGTGGAGGAATGTGCGTGCTGAGCAACCTGCCTTTACACTCCCACATATCTATAAACACACAAATACATCGGCATCCTGGCATAAATCCAACTGCCCTACGCCCCACACAAACACACAGAGCCCTCGGGCACTTTGGCCCTAAACCAAATGGAGCTGGAAAAAAAAAACACATGTTGAGAATTGAAAGAGATTTAAATATAGCACATAAATGAAGCTAATGCAGTTCACTGTAATGTCCATCAGTTTCATCTTTCTGCTTCATTAGCATCTGTACAATGTCAGTATACACCCTGCATCACTTCTTCCTCCTTCTATTTCCCAAGAACCAATAAATCATTTCTGACCAGAAAGCATGAGCAGACAATTTGATGTTTGAGAAACTAACAAGAGCATGTAAATCCAAACCAGCATTTAAATCTGAATGAGAGTGTGAGAGTGTGTGTCAGATCTAGCAGCAGGTGTTAACAGCGACAAGTGTGAAAAAGAACAAGCCATGAAAGACAAATAAGCCCAGTCCCACCTAGAAACCACCCGCAAAAGCAAGTGCACCTTTTAAAATCGTATTCTACTGAACTCATATTTAGATTTTTAGAACAGAAATAAAAAGCCGCTTTCTCACTTCATGAGCTTACACAACAGAAATATGATGAGATACAATGCAAAATGCCATGTAATGATAAAAATGATCCATTTTTAAAAAGATAATAGATAAAATAAGATAATATAGCAGTTAACATAAATACCACAGTAAAACTGATACTGGTACAGTTACAAGTAGAACAGTAAAAGTTATAGATTTAGTTCTAGTTAAAGCCTTAAATAGGAAATAAACCACAATAAACTATAGTGAATTTAGTATATCTCTTAATATAGGCATACATGTTTTCATTATCATTACTTATGTAAATGTATGCATATGTTCATGAACATGTATATGTTCTGATATTGGAATATATATATACATATATATATATATATATATAATAACAGTATTGTAATGCATCTAATAATGCATGTGATTTACATTTAATAAATGAACCCTTGTGCACAACTGGAGATTTATTCTGTAGAACTATATAATACTATACTGTACTGTACTGTAAAAACTACTGTAGATTTTACAATTTTGTAAAATATTACACTACTATTCTATACTTTACTGTTCTATACTATATTATACTGCACTACATTGCACTATACTGTACTATATTATTCTGTACTATACCACACTATACTATACTATACTATACTGTACTGCACTACATTGCACTGTACTGTACTGTATTATACTGTACTATACTGCACTACATTGCACTGTATTATACTAAACTATACTATACTGCACTACATTGCACTGTACTGTACTATACTATACTATACTGTACTGTACTGCACTACATTGCACTGTA
>JANDJT010000228.1:25676068-25686087 GCA_024331685.1 Stegophilus panzeri
TACTATACTGCACTACATTGCACTGTACTATACTGTACTGCACTACATTGCACTGTACTATACCTATACTATACTATACTGCACTACATTGCCCTGTACTATACTATACTACACTACATTGCACTGTACTATACTGTACTGCACTACATTGCACTGTACTGTACTATACTGCACTACATTGCACTGTACTGTACTATACTGCAGTACATTGCACTGTACTATACTATACTGCACTACATTGCACTGTACTGCACTATACTATACTATACTGTACTATACTGCACTACATTGCACTGTACTGTACTATACTATACTATACTATACTGTACTGTACTGCACTACATTGCACTGTACTGTACTATACAATACTATACTGTATTGTACTGCACTACATTGCACTGTACTGTACTATACAATACTATACTGTACTGTACTGCACTACATTGCACTGTACTGTACTATACAATACTATACTGTACTGTACAGCACTACATTGCACTGTACTATACTATACTATACTATACTGTACTATACTGCACTACATTGCACTGTACTATACTATACTATACTATACTGTACTATACTGCACTACATTGCACAGTACTGTACTATACTTCACTACATTGCACTGTACTATACTATACTATACTGTACTATACTGCACTACATTGCACTGTACTATACTATACTGCACTACATTGCACTGTACTGTACTATACTGCACTACATTGCACTGTACTGTACTATACTATACTATACTGTACTGTACTGCACTACATTGCACTGTACTGTACTATACTATACTATACTGTACTGTACTGCACTACATTGCACAGTACTGTACTATACTGCACTACATTGCACTGTACTGTACTATACTATACTATACTGTACTATACTGCACTACATTGCACTGTACTGTACTATACTATACTATACTGCACTATAATGCACTACACTGCAATGCACTGTATTGTACTGTACTATACTGCACTACATTCCACTGTACTATACTATACTACACTATACTGCACTACATTGCACTGTACTGTACTATACCATATTATACTATACTACATTGCATTATACGCCACTGTACTGTACTATACTGTACTATACTGTAAATTATGGCTGATATATTCATCCATATAAAACCATTATATACAATACTGTGCAAAAGACAGCAAACAAATTATTTAAATGGAAGATATCTTCAAAAATAATCAAGCAACATTTCTACATTTCAAAATAATTACTATAATGAGCAGTAAAACAACCAACAAAAGAATGCATAAATTCTCTCAGTCAAATCCCAGACAACCTTAATGATTAGTTGTTGTTTTTTTTCAGAAACCTGATCTGCTCCTTAATATAGTGCATTACTTTACAACATAAGAAATTTCTCTGCAACAATGAATTTCTGAAAGAAAGAAATCTCATTTTTCTTTTTTGACACACTACTGCAGTAGTCATAAAATAAGCATGTAAGACAAAATGTGTCTAAAAATTTGGGGTGCTTAAGACTTTTGCACATACTGAATGTGTAATTTATAATAATACAAATACAACCCACACATTCTTCCATATATGAAAGCAACATATACAAGAAATTTCAGCATAAAGACATTTTAAGAACATTATGTAATATTATATTTGCTTTCTTCCATTTTGTGTGTGTGTGTGTGTGTGTGTGTGTGTGTGTGTGCGTGTGTGTGTGTGTGTGTGTGTCAGGGTGGATGTTAAATATCTCTCTCAACAGCTCTTTTCACCCTGCTCTGTGCACCCAATCTCTTTCATTTTCTCTTTCTCACCTTCTCTCTCTTTTTCCAGGAACTGAAGACATCCGCCTTGCGTAAGACTATACAGCTTTAACAGAAGCATCTCAAAATGTTACATCACATAATGGGGGTCTGAAAGAACTGCATTTCACATGTCTATTTTATATTTCTGTCTTTTATAAGATTTTTTCAAATTAATTTATAGCAAATAAGGAAGGAGACGATATTTCATCTCCTTTACACTTCTCTCCTCTCCTCTCCACTCCTCCTCTTCATCCAAGAATAATTTAAATAAATAAATACATTTTTGGGTCTTTAACCTGATGATGTTATCTGAGTGAAGTACTTTCTCCGCAAGACTTAACCTCTATACAATTAAAACTCTCCAAAAGGTCAAAGGGCATCTGATCCTTGACCCGATAACTTTCTGTCTATCCTCTGTATGTGTGTGTGTACGCACGCACGCACGCACACACACACAAACACACATACAGGTACTTAAAGTACTTAACAAGTACTATAAGTACTTAAGTCAACATTAGACAACTCCTAATAAGTTATTGCTGACAGACTGATACACACACTCACAAAAAGCATGGTTTCCTTAATTATAATTTGATCACAAGTTTTTCTGAAAGTAGAGTGAAGTGATACTGCTTACTTAAAGAGATAAAGGGAAACAATTTGAGACTAGTGGCTGGTTAAGCAATTCAATTCAGTTCAATTCAGAGTTGAATCTTTAATCAGACCCCCTTACTTGCCATGTAGCCAGACATTTAAAAAACCCATAGAAAACCCAGAGAAATAAAAAAAAAGAAAAAAAAAATTCCCACATTTTCTCCCTAGTTTAGTCTTGGTCAATTCCCACCCACTGGCCAACTATCCTCATACAACAGCTACCATCGGGGAGGGTGAAGGCTAATACGTGCTTCCTCAAAGACACGCGAAGCCAGCCAACCTGTTCACAGCAGTCCCGCCAGGATTTTGTGATTATGCAAATGAACGCAAAATCAAGCAAACTCCACAATATTTGGAGGAGCTTGAAATTTTTCAAAATTGATGCAGATTTTTCCCAGATTTGGGTCATGTGTCATCAAAACGCACATTCAGCCAAAGCCCTCTTTGATTCACGTGCGTCAAACATGAGTACAGCTATAAGATCTCGTTTAGGAACAAACATCACTGTGAAAGACCGTGCAAAACAATTTCGCAGTAGTAGTTTTCCACAAAAAAAAGCAGAAAAATCTCTGCAAATTACATTGTAAATTTTTGAAAATCGCCACATTAAAATCAAGCATTTTTGGCAGCAACAATCACAAAAAAAAACAAAACTGTACGGACTTTCATACATCAGCGTAACAGCGTAACACACTCGGAGGAAAGTCCTATCTGTCCTCTTCCGTATGCATGAGCTCTCACAAATACCCGTGATTGGCTCATGCCACTGTGATTGACGGGGGAGACAAGTGGTTTAAATATACATTAAATACACTAAATGACAAACTGTCTAAGCCTTTTAGTCTTGTAATGTCTTGTAGAGTAATTCTACAAAATATACTGCTACTGCTGGACAATAACTAAAACCACATAGTACAAGATAAGTCCAAACACAAGTGACCGGAAAAATCATTCAGTCACCCCATCAGCACTCCCAGTTAACTGACCAGTATTCCAGTTATGCAGCCCTTTGTTGAAAAAAGGAAGGAAAAAAAAAAGATTTTATCTGAGTGAGAGTCTCTTTGTAAAAACAAGGTCAAATAAATTTAGACAGACTGACTAAAAATATGCAGTCATAGTATCTGAACATTCCAACTTTACATGTTTCCTGGGCATTTGATCAATTTGTGTGAGCATTCCTTTAACGCATCTTCAAACCAGGTAGACACTGCCTTATGTCTCAGATTTAGCAGAGATATAGACATTGAGATATGGAGACATGAAGACAAAGAGACGGCAGAACACCGTTTGAGACCTATGATGAGCTGACAGATGGAGACAAGTGATAAAATCTCCATTATTCACACACACACACACACACACTGAGAGACTATGCACTCTCCACATCTGACTGAAAACCAGAGATATTTCACACCATGGGTTGGTTAGTTAGTTAGTTAGTTAGTTAGATTTATATAATGCTTTTCTAGAAACTCAAAGTGCTTTACATAGTATGGGGGGATCTCCTCAACCACCACTAGTGTGTAGCGTCCACCTGGTTGATACGACAGCAGCCATATTGCACCAGAACGCCCACCACACACCAGCTATTAGTGGAGAGGAGAGGAGAGAGTGATGTAGCCAATTCAGAGATGGGGATTATTAGGGGGCCGTGACAGAAAAGGGCCACTGGGGGAATTTCACCAGGATACTAGTTATACCCCTACTCTTTTACGATAAGTGTCCTGGGATTTTTAATGACCACAGAGAGTTAAGACCTCGGTTTAACGTCTCATCCGAAAGACGGAGGAAATGTACAGAGCTTTCACCAGGAATAATAATAATAATACACTGCATTTCATTATCAGTGTACTCGTACTCTGACAATGACAAAAAAGTTGAACCTAACCTAACCTAACCTAACCTAAAATAATCCAAACTCCTGCGCCATCTTGTTTGTAGTTATTACTTGATGCTGTGTCTTCTTCAGCTTATAACAGTGTGCCATATGGTGTCATGTGTCACTGTAATGAATACTAGCATTTGAAACATTCCCATATTTAGTTTTGGCTCAGTGGGTTTTTTATGACAGATGTTTTCCTTACTAATTTCTGATCAGTTAGTGGAAGAAGTCCTTTGCTTCTGTCATTTTAGATAAGCCTGTCTACCAAATAAAAAAATTAAAAAAGATGTCAAATATGATGTCATTAAACACATGGGGGTGTGCTGTTATAGGAAAATGATTAATGATGAGTGTTGTGCCTGATGCAAAATGGCATTATACCACAGAAATTTGCCAACAATTAAAAAATATGTATTAATGAACAACACCTTGTACTATCCATTTATAGTTATATTTAATGTTATGGAATTTCTAAGAGTCATAGCAGCTTATAGAGTGTTATAGCAGCTACTCTAAACAGCCATTCACACACCAGTCTCTCTTTTCTTCTCTGTCTTGATGTTACTAATAACACAAAGTCCTACATCTTGAAAATGTTCCTGTTTCAGAAAACATAAAGCAGTGACACTGGAGACTCCTTCCATAAATGTTTAATAAACGTCTAATCTCCTTACAGATAACTTCATTACACAGTATTAACAATTTCTCTTTGTTAAATAGCAACACATTCTTTAATCAGTTTATTATTAGCGTTAGGTTATGTGGAGAGTCCGTCATACAGATGTCTGTGAATTCGATGTTTCTATCTAATTCACAAAACCGTAACCTGTCAGAACAAGTGCATTAAAGTAAACCAGAACTACTGTGAGAGCTGCCGTAATCGAAAATTAATGAACATCTTCTGGCCAATCAGATTTAAGAATCGCACAGTGCTGTGGTATAACAAAAATAATAGATTTTTTATATGTAATGGAAGTTGCTAGGTACTGGTTGAACTGTTGAAAAAAAAAAAATGGCGATGTCATTAAACCCTATTACTGTAACTCTTTGTACCATGGACAAGAGACCTGTTTTGTGGGTGCCCGTGTTCAGCATTGAATTTATTCGTGATGTCACACTCCACAGTAGTGGTTAATGGCTAATATGAAAGTAGACACTCGGGGCTTTAAGAATTTGCATTTTTCATAAATATTTCTTTTTTTTACATAGCCTACTAGGTTTAAATGTTATCATTTTCTTGTGGCAGTTGTATACGGTGTTTTAGTATCAAAAAAGCTTTAGTTGTGCTGTCTGATTTATCTCTGTACCAGTGTTATAGTGGAGAGGTGTGAACTGTTTGCCCAGCAGGGGGCTCACACCCCTCCCCACAGCTAAACACAGAGTCACGATACTCTACACACAGAAACCCAACAGCGTCCTGACTCATCTTATAACAGACTTGCGGCTATAAAAGAATTCATTTATTTATACCGATTGAAAACGTCCGATAAGTCGATTTCCATTTCACCGGAGGAATGGAACGCCGGTGTACTACAAGAAAGGGTTAATGTTAAGAGTTTTACCAAAAGTCATCACACTACACTAGAAATACCCAAGAACCAATTTCACAATGAGAAGACCGTGAAAGGGAAACCCTCTGTTTGTATAAACACCACATGTTTGTATAAGATTTTGTGTAAGAATATGATTAATGTTACATAATATAATGAATGGTTTGAGTCATGATTTCACCTGGTTCATTATTTCCGATAACAGCACATCTGGAAGTGTTATTACTCTTTTACCACAGTAACTTGTCAGTGATTACATTTTGAAAAAAAATTTATTTATATGGAATGACAAGCTGTACTTTCTATTCATCTGTAGTTACATTTAAATATGGAATATGGAAACAAATTATTTCCTGTTATTGCCTCCACCCCAACCAACACACACACACACACACATACACACACACACACAGAGTGTAAGGTGTAAGGAGTCCCCTGCATTGTGATGGTAAAGGGAGGTAAAGGTGCCACCCTAAACGGCTTCTATTGTTTTAAGCCTAATTCGAGTTTCACACACACACACACACACACAAACATTTCTATTTTCATTTTCACTTTGGTTCCCCCAGGCTGTGTTGTATTTGGACAAACTTTAAAACAAGAGAAGCAATAGATACACCTTCAGGTGAAAAACCCTGATATCTTACTACACCCCCTGCTCCCCCCAATAACCTCCTACACACACACACACACACACACACACACACACACACAGAGAAAACAAATTAATGTGCAATGCCAAAATATTTCTCATCAGTTTTATGTGGGAAACTGGTTTAGCCAGAATGTTCTTTGTTCTGAGGTAATAATTCACAGAAAAATGCCTTAAAATAAAAGTGCAAGGACAAACTTAAATGAATTGATCAAATAAATAAGAACTTAGAAAAATAAAGATTCTGTAACTTTCTCTAAACAATGCTGCAGTTTTACTGCCATCAATGGAGGAATAATAAAACATCTCGGATGATAATATATGTGTAAACTTGACCTCTACCAGCCTGGGTCTGTTTATTTTTTTTCTTATTTTAAAAAGCTCATTTTTAATACCTACTTATGACATGTGGCCATTTTGAATTAGCATGAATGGAAAAGGACACACAAATGTTTAAAAGGATTGAATTGAATATACCTCGGCTACTGGTTAATTTCATTTGGCGTCAGTTTTTTCACCAGGTCTCAGCAAGTTATCTCCTATTGCACAACAGATAGAAAACTGTAAGGGTAAGGTAAACACTTCCCTGAAACACATGAAGCATGAAGTCCTGCTTATGCAGTGTCACAGGTAAGCTGAACACACTTAGTCTTGTGCTAAATAGCATCTAGTGTTACCGTGATCAACACATACAAGAGAGAAGGATCATCATTCCCACCCAGACAGCAGGGTGTAGCTATCACACCTATTATTCAAGCCTAATCAGAAATAATACTCACACATATTCATATTAGGGACTGATTTTTGTCCCTGATTCTTCCTCCTACGCCATCTGGTTTTCCTCCTTCCTCTTTCCTTATATGGCTAGTGTTTCCTGTTCCCCTTTACCTCTCTCAATAGAGTTAATAGCTTTCACCTGTTGCATGATTTTGGCATTGTTTTTAAAACACAGATACTAAGAGGAGGCACTCTATTTGGTGTTTTGTTTGTTTTTTATTTTTGTGCAGAAAAAAAAAAACGCTCTTGTCTGACTTCACAGGTCTGTAGTTGAGATCGGTTATAAACTTGAGTGATGTAGCTGAGGTTGAGGAACTGTCTGTGCCAGAATGCACATATAAATGGTAAACGGTCTGCACTTATATAGCGCTTTTATCCAAAGCGCTTTACACCGCATCTCATTCACCCATTCACACACACACTCTCACACACCAATGGTAGCAGAGCTGCCATGCAAGGCACTAACTTGCCATTGGGAGCAACTTGGGGTTCAGTGTCTCACCCAAGGACATTTCGGCATGTGGAGTCACGTGGGCCGGGAATCGAACCGCCAACCCGCTCTACCACCTGAGCAACAGCTGCCATAACATATCATGCTGATAATGCTGCCTCATAATCATTTATACCTCTATGCTTTTCCAGTGTTTCTGGGGACATAGTAATAGGGCTCATAATTAAAAAAGATCGAGAAAGAGAGCAAAAAAGAGTAGGCCACACCCACTTCTGATTACAGATACAGTATGAATATGTGTAGCATTAAACAGATACGGATACAGATCTTGGCATTGTGTTACACTGCTATTGTATAGTGTTAAGCAGTCTCTAGCTTTGATTGTAGTATGGCTTTCTGTTTTTCTGGTTAATGGATTAATCTTCTTTGTTCTTGCCAAAATACAAACTGACTCTAAATATCATATTGCACCAAATAAACGCTACTTTAATTACATCTGTGACCTGCACTTCACTCCCAGAGCCATACGGTAAACACATGGAATTACACAAGAGGGTAAATTCAGGACTTCATTTCTTATAATCACACACATACACACGCACATAAATCAGAAACGCTTACACACTCTTTTAGACACATATGCATGCACACACACACACACACACACACCATGTAAGTAACATTTGGCTCCTATTTCCTTGCACAGTGTCTTGTTGTTGTTTTTGTTCTTTCTTACTGATAGACAGATAAGCGGACTCATACACAGTGAGACTGGTGTGTAATGTCACACTGACAGTTTCCTGGATGTAAGGTGAATGACTCTGCAGGGTATTAGCACAGGATCAGCAATCCTGATCATAGGGGTAAAAACTGTCACACATTCTCAAAGAGTGTGTGTATATGTGTGTGTGTGTGTGTGTGTGTGTGTGTGTGTGTGTGTGTGTGTGTTGAATTGCGTGTTCCCTTAAACCTCTCTCAGTAGGAGTTAATAGCTTTCACCTGTGGCACGTTTCTAAAACACATTTACTAATAGGAGGCACACTATTTACTGTTTTTTTTGTTTGTTTGTTTGTTTTTTGTTTTGTACAGGCATGAGCAAGTGGCCAGATATGAAATTTGCTAGACAAATAAATTCCACAAACCCAATACGCATTTGCACAATTTACAGCATTCATTCGTTCATCCTTAGTAACTGCCTGGTGCGGGCTTCAGACTACTAATTTGTTTTTATTCTGGGAAACAGAACCAAGTACATTTGTTAGATTTTCAAAACTAGATGAGGCTACGAGTCTGGAGATCAATATTGACCATGCTATCTGGGTGGAAGGGATAGCATACACTCTCTCCCCATCAATCACAGTGACACTAGCCTTTTGTGAATTCATGTATGTGGAAGAGGGTGGATAGCTCGTTTCTCTGAGTGTGTTAACCTGCTCTGTGATGCAGTATGAGCAGCAGTTTAAAAAATGCTCTTGTCTGGCGTGACGGCTTTCAAAGAAGCATGTGTTAGCCTTCAGAAATCAGAAGACAACCTGAAATCAAAACTGATCTTTGTTTTTTACCCCATTACTTCTGTGACTGGTCATATTAATCACCATTCATAACTTACAAACACTTTTGTACACTGTTTAAATGCCTTCTCAAGCCTGATGAAACCAATATATATATATATATATACTGTTTGCAAACCTATGAGGAGCCTAATAGCTTGTAGTGACATACAGTATAATATATAATATATGTATTTATATTGTATATTATATTTACTGTTTTAAGTTTCATATTTGATATGTAGGACAAAGGTCAACTTTTAAATATAACATTCAAAAATCGGGTGCAATATGAGCAAAGAAGGCTGTGAAAAATTGTCTTTATTGTTTAAACATTTGATCTTTTGTTCACAAAACCACTCTGCTCTCATGGATATCAAACAATTGCAATACATGTTTATACATGCAATACATGTTTATCAAAACAAAATCTTTGTTAAATATAGGTGTGCAACAATTATTGGCATCCCTATAAATTCATATTCATACTTAAAGTATATTCCCATTGATGTTTAAAAAAAAAAAAATGTATACCTGGGGGACTAGGAACAGTAAATCATTCAAGCATGACTTCCTGTTTCACAGGGGTATAAATATGAGGTAACACATAGGGCAGATTCCCTCAGTCATTCATAACTATGGGTAAGACCAAGGAATATAGCTGTGATGTGCAGCAAAAGGTTGTTGAGCTTCACAAAATG
>JANDJT010000228.1:25686598-25704033 GCA_024331685.1 Stegophilus panzeri
ATCTATTCTCATATATCTTCAGTACCCCTTGTGTATGTGGATCCCTCACAACGAGGATGAAAGGAGAAATGGTGAAAGTGTGTGTGTGTGTGTGTGTGTGTGTGTGTGTGTGTGTGACAGGGAGTCAGAGAGAGAGTGCTGTTAATCGTAAACACTGGCCTATGGGTTTCTCTTGGGCAGATGGCTGCCAATGGGGCGTGAGTGTGTGAAAGAATCCCTCATTACTCTCCTGTGAATGAAGTGTGGTTTTATCACTTTTCCTTTCCCTTGGATGACAGACATCTGATTATTTATTTGCAGCTTTGTCCTCTCTCACCTCGCCTCTCTCCTCCTCTTTTCTGGATGAGTTGGGATGTTCCCGTGGGATAGTGGGGGTGCACGGTTTTCCAGGATGTATTACTACATCGAGAGTAACGTGAACATGCCCAGACCACCTCAACACACACATACACACACACACACAAACACACACACACACACACACACACACACACACACACAATAATCAGCTTAATGTCCTATTTAATCTCAGACATGAAAAAGGTGTTAAGCAGTTTGTTCTTAAATTTGAGATATAAACCAAAACTATAAATGCACAGATATGTATGCTCTCTCTAACACACACACACACACACACACACACACACACACACTCACACACACACTCACACACAGGTATCATCATCTCACTCACGTGTTGTCCTCAGACCGGGACTCACGCCCAGTTTCAGTCTACATGTCCCATCTTGCAAAAGAGGACGAAACGAGAGCAACTCTCTCGGTGTACTGGAACATGGCCCAGGAGTGTGTGCATGTGCGTGTGTCTGTGCGTGTGTGTGTGTGTGCGTGTGTGTGTGTGTGTGTGCGCGTGTGTGTGTGTGTGTGTGTGTGTGTGTGTGTACTTTAACTGTATCCTTTTTCTTCATCATCTCTCCACAATGAACAAATGTGTGTAGTGTTACATCAGAATATTAATATTTATCTTTGCTTCTTACTTTATGAGAACTATAAGTAAGTACTGTACTGTACTGAAGTAATAACTACTATATTATATTGTAATAACAACATTGCTGCACATATCTGCATGCCCGACTACCAACCATACATTTAAAAGCTATTAATTTACAGTGCCCTCCACTAATATTGGCACCCTTGGTAAATATGAGCAAAGAAGGCTAGGGAAAATTGTCTTTATTGTTTAACCATTTGATATTTTGTTCAGAAATTCACAAAAATACTCTGCTCTCATGGATATCAAACAATTACAAACACAAAAGAACTTTTGTCAGTCTCTTGTAATTCATCTGACATTTCTGGCAGAAATGTCCGGAAGAAAGGGGAAATGCCAAAGGAGTCGATCTAAAGACTTCTCAATGGCAAAGGGCGTGTAAATAAATTCAGTAAGCACTTTATCCTGGCCAGGGTGGAGGTGGATCCGGAGCCTGTCCCGGGAACACAGGGCCTGAGACGTAGTATTATATCCCAGAGGCAACGCTAAAACCTGTATACAGCTGAGCATACAGTCATGTGAAAAAATAAGTACACCCCATGTAATTTTTTAATATATTTTTTTTACATATTTGGATAAGCAAACATTTGATTTTCTTTGAAACAGTGCCTAGTTATAAAGTTGATATACTCTATAAAATGACACATAAAATTGACATTTTGTAGTAATTTTCACAATTTAAATAAAAAAACAAACAGATCAGTCACATGCAAAAAGTAAGTGCACCCCTACATTTATCACACCTTTAAATCCATAAAATTTGAATCAGGTGTTCAGGATTGTGTGCCAGTGATTAGAACGTGCTTAGGGAGTTCAGGTGGAACCGGTCTTATTTATACCCCTCTTATATCTAGTGTCTGGAGTTCCCTTTGTTATTGAGGTGTGTGGGGTCATCATGCCAAGATCTAAAGAGCTCTATAAGGCCTTCAGAAAAAAGCTTGTGGATGCCTATGAGTCTGGCAAGGGATTTAAAAAGATCTCCAAATTATTTGAAATACATCATTCCACTGTAAGGAAAATAATCTACAAGTGGCGCAGATTTAAAACGACTGCCAATTTGTCCAGGACTGGACGTCCCAGTAAATTCAGCCCAAGAGCAGACCGTCTGATACAAAATGAAGTCTCCAAGAACCACAAAATTTCATCGCAGGATCTGTTAGTAAGTCTTGCAACTGTTGGTGTCAAAGTGCATGCTTCTACAACCAGAAAGAGATTACACAAATTTCACCTGCATGGGAGGCGTGCCAGGAAAAAGCCTTTGCAAGTCTACAGTTTGCCAATGAGAATATACAGTACTATGCAAAAGTCATAAGTCGCTTCTTATTTTTGCAGCAAAATCCATCATCGTTATGTTTTTTTTGTCTGAAATGTGTCTCTTACCACTTAATATGCTGGTTTCATTACTTTACAAACATTTTTCTGTAACACTTAATTTTGTGCTGGAAAACTAATGTTTGGGAATCTAAAATGTTTTTGTTCTGACTCGACAATGTAGAAGTCATGAAATAAAAATCTATAACAAAGTTTGTACTAAAAAAATAGAGTGCCTAAGTATTTTGCACAGTACATGTAGGCAAAGAGCAGGCCTTTTGGAATAATGTGCTCTGGACAAACAAATCAAAGATCAAAGAGTTGTTGGGCCACAGTAACAGACATGTTTGGCGCAGACCAAAGACAGCTTTTCAGGAGAAGCACCTCATACCAACTGTGAAGCACAGTGGTGGAAATGTAATGGTTTGGGGTTGCTTCGCTGCATCAGGGACTGGATAACTTGCATTCATTGATTCTATTGTACTATTGTACTATTGTTATGTAATGAGATTTTGGATGGATGCAATCACAGTTAAGAGCTTTATTGAAGAGCATATAATCCTACAACTAAGACAGGCAGAGGTCAGGCGATCAGTTAAACAGGCTAGAGCAGGTAAGGCAGAAATCAAGGTCAAGGGTAAAGCAGAATCATAACCAGAATAACAACAGAGACAATAGCAACTGCGCATATTACATCACAAAGACATAGTGACCGAACAGTCTCTTATATAGTGTGGTGTGACTGTGAATGTGATTTGGAACAGGTGTGTGTGATTAGTCCTCAGGAGAAGGTGAACACGTCTGTGTATTGTTTGGGAGTTGTAGTCGTCGTCGGCCATGTTTGTAGTTTGCGGTGCATTCTTGGAAATGGAGTCGCAAGTTTGCCATGACTATGAATTCTGCAATTCAGATAATGTGAGGCCATCTGTCCAAAAATTGAAGTTGAACCGAAAGTGGCTCTTTCAACAGGATAATGATCCTAAGTACACTAGCAAATCCACCAAGGAATGGCTCAAAAGAATGGAGGGTTGTGGAATGGCCTGGATTTGAATCCCACTGAAATGTTTTGGGAGGATTTGAAATGGGCAGTACATGCAATAAAACCCCTCAAACATCTTGCAACTGAAAGAATATTGCATGGAAGAGTGGTCAAGAACTCCAGCAAGCCTGGTGGACAATTATGCAAAATGTCTACAAGAAGTTATTTCTGCTAAAGGGGTCAATACTAGCTTCTGAGGCCAAGGGTGTACTTACTTTTTCCACAGAAGAATATCACATCTATTCATATTTCTGTTGAATAAATGATTGAAAAATAAAATTGTCCCTGCGGTTTTGTTCAAGTATATCAACTTTATTAATAGGAGCTGCTTCATAGAGGATCAAATATTTACTTGTCCAAATATGTCAAAAAACGGCAACAATTTCCATGGGGTGTACTTATTTTGGCTCAAGGTCCCTTTCCAGAACCTTCACACTAACCGTCCCTCAGTGGTAGAATGAACTTCCAACTTCAATCCGGACCGCAGAATCTGTCACTATTTTTAAAAAACAACTAAAGACCCACCTCTTCCGTGAGCACGTAATTAACCCCTAAAATACTAACCCCACAAAAAATCTTGCATGGTAGCACTACTTAGTATAGTATTGTTCTCCACTTGATATATCGCTTTGCTTGTATTTCCTCATTTGTAAGTCGCTTTGGATAAAAGCGTCCGCTAAATGAAATGAATAAATGCAGATATGACCATGAATATGAAAATGTTGGGGGATGTAACAGACCAGATGTGCAAACAGGGTGCTTTTACTTTCTTGCTGATGTGATCGAGCAGACAGATATGAAGCTCGTGGGACAAAGGAAGACCACGCTCATTAACATAAACTGCATGATGCATTTACAGCATTCATTCTTTCATTCTTACTAAGTGTCTGGTCCGGGTTGCAGTGGTTTTAATTAGGTTGAAATGAATTACTACTTTGTTTCTATTTTAGAAAATATCATGGACAGATACAAACAAAAATAATAACTGTGTGAGCAGCATTAAACAAACAGTACCTTGCACATCTCTAGCTGAGATTGTTTGTGAACTGGAGCGATGTAGCTGAGGTCGAGGAACTGTCAGAGGCAGAATTCACACACCATGTAATATTGCTGCCATTTCTACCTTTACTTTTGAGTGTTTCTGAAGGTGTAGTGGTGGGTCTCAGGTACTGGAGGTGGATGCAAGTGTAGGCAGATTATTGTAGAAAATACAAACAAAAGAAACATACCACGCAAGAAGCAAGAAATAAGAAACATCAACTTGAGCTATATAATTTGCATAACACAATGCAAATTATATAGTCACATACCATCTGCAACAATAGGGTACACATGCACATGACAAAAGCTTCACAAAGACACACACAGAAAGCAATGTTAAGTAGGTGAAACAAGAAACGTATGTGTGTGTGTGTGTGTGTGTGTGTGTGTGTGTGTGTGTGTGTCCTGTTAACAGAGAGATAAATACTATATGTCAAAGTTTGCAGTATAACAGAAGGTTTTAGACAAAAATCCTTCGTCAGTTGTGCAAGCAGAGTGCTTCTGAGTTTGCAGTGCAGATTTAGTCCCTCCACTCTTCTGGGAAGGCTTTCCACTTGATTTTGGACTGTGGCTTGAGGATTTGTGTCCATTCAACCACAAGAGCTTTAGTGAGGTCAGGCACTGATGTGGGGTGCAGTCGGTGTTCCAGTTCATCCCAAAGGTGTTCAGGACTCTGTGCAGGACACTCAACTTTGGCAAACCATGTCTTCATGGAGCTCTCTTTGTGCACAGGGGCGTCGTCATGCTGGAACATGTTTGGGAGTCTTAGTTTGTGCGGCCAACGTTGTGGCAACAGTTTGGGTAGGGTACACATATGGGTGTGATATATACAGGGAGTCCAAAAAGTCTACATACATACTGTAGGCTACTATGTTTGACAGAACAACGTCAGTTGTGCCTTCGTCAGTGGATGTTTGTGGACGTCCACTTCTCGGGTTGGTTCTCAGTGTCAGTGTCGTGTTTGATGTGCTCGCCATGTTTCCTGTTAAAGTCCGTCGTAACCTTTCCGATCCAGCCATGACTTTAAGACTGTCTGAAATATTATCTGAAATATATATATACTAAGTATGAAACATTTTGGAACACAACAGGAATATCATTATTCATAACAGCTCATCATGTTTTGTAAACCTGCATAATCAGCTCAGAAGAATTTCTCCTATGCTACATAAAAAAATTTGTTCTGCTGCTGGTTGATGAGCTCGATGTGTAGCATTTCCGTGTATAATTTCAATGCACAGCTTACGCCACTGAAACAGTTTCTGGGCAGAAACCCAGAGGCTGATTTAAAATGAAACATGTGCAAGTCTATTTCAGTGAAGGAATGCACCTGTTCCCCATGAAAGAGAAAAAAAAACACCTGTTGCATGCTGCAGGGATAGAGAGAGGGAGGGACGGAGCAACGGATGATTGCCACAGAGACGGTTTGTCATTATGTCTTTAGTGACCTGTAAAACAAATTCGCAAAAGAAAAGACAGACAGGAGAGACAGACGTTGAGGGTGGTGTGGAGTGAGGGACTGAAGGGAGCGGAGGAAGAGACAGGAGTCAGAGGAGGAGGGAAGCGAGGGGAAGTTAAGGAACAGATGACGAGACACAAGTAGGAGTAGGTGCAGAGTGAGGAAAAGAGGAAGGGGGGTGCTGCGGTAACACAACAGGTTTAACCTGGTTGTAAATCTAACAAAACTGATTACAGGGTGCTGAAAATATGAAGAAGCTACCGAGCAAGTGGAAAACATAATTAAATGTATCTGTCTATCTCTTTCTCCTCTCTCCGTCAGTCATTTCATCATTATCACGTCAGACATTCTGTATCGCAAGACAAATTATGTTAAGGTTAGCTTTAGGGCTTTTCAATTCTTTAAAGGAGGTGATTTTGTTTGGTTCCTATAAAACTAGAGATATTTCATAAAGACTGTGCCCCAATTTGTCCTTCCATCATCTTCTAGAAGAAAACAAATATTTCTCTTGCTGCATGTACAGCTTATTCAATTGTTTTATATATAGATCAGGTAAAGCATTACATTAAGGCATTAGTTAACCTGAACAAACCATCTTCAGCACTTCAGCATCAATACACTATAAATATCACTAACATCACTCACATTTGTATTCGTTTATGGGGTTTTTTAAAACAGAAGTGAGTCTTCATTTTTTACATATGACCTCATTACACAGTCTCTTTGTGACACGAATATGTTGCTAATGTTGATTGATTCGACTTAACTTTGCCAGAATTTTAATTATTGGTGTTAAAAATTGCATTTAAAATAAAAAGAGACGTTCAGTAAATGTTCTCGAATCATTTCCCACGATAATACAATAATGTTCTGTTTCAGGCTCTAAAAAAGCAATATGTAAATGTCATTCTTACGCAATTAGGAACAAAATTTGGCAACTCATATGCACACTCATACAGACTCTTATAAAATCCCCTATGTCCTCAAAGTATATCTCAAAAATCAGATGCTTTAGGACAACGATTTTGCCTATTTTAGCTTGCTGAAGCACCATTATGAAGCAGATACTACAAAACTGAGTCATGCTGACATTCACAGAAACGCTAATGAATGAAAATGATTTCACTATGCAGTTAATTTACTGCTAAATGTAACCTGAATGGGAAATTGTGATTTTATTAACTGCAATTCTATAGCCAGTTAAAAAAATATTCAACACAAATTCTTTGCATGTGACATTTGCTAATCGTTAACACATCAAGTTGATTCTTTTTCAGGGCTTACTTTTTAGCTTTACACACATCAACAATGTTAAAAACGTTAAAAAGTTTTCAGCCCCGCCCCCTCGCTATCTGGACTGGATGTTTCGGTCGAAATCTTGAGTTTTTATAATGTAATTTGGCAGTTTAACCAAGGATTCAAAAATGTAGACTGAACGTGTGTATATTGCAGACTGTACAGAATTTCGCGAAGTTTTTTTTGTAATTGTTGCGCACAAAAATACTTGATTTTTCTGCGTTTTTTTTTTTTTTTTTTTTTTTTTTCTTCAAAATTTGCAATGCAGCTTGCCGAGTATTTGTGCTTTTTTTGTGGGAAACTGCTCAAATTGGCGAAATTACAATTGCACAAAATTTCTTTGCTACTTTATTAACATGACTTTTTATTCATTATTAATGTTGACGCTTTTAATGTTAACTAATGCAGTAAATAACATGTTTAATATACAATTTCTTTATAAAAGGAACACATTTATAGTAGTATTCATAGTAGTATAGTGGTACCAATTTCAACAAAAGATGCTGCAAGGAACACTAAAGTTCACAAAAGTGAACTCCTGTCCAAAGTTTATCCATTATTTGTAGGTTGCTATTACATTTTGATTGTGATCTGAAGCAAGTAAATCTCACAACAAATTCTAACAAATAAGAACAATGGTGGTCGATTTAAAATAAATAAAGTATTAAATAACCTCATCCTAATCCTAGCTATTAGTAACCTTTGATAAAAAGTTGGTATGTGTGTATTCTTATAAATTTACAGTAATGTGACAATTCAAGTCACTTCCACTCACAGTGACTAAGACCAGGTTAAATGTAACAGAATCGGATCTTACGCATAAATAAGCAGGTCCAGATCAGGTCCCGACTGCCAGATCGGATTCACGCCTTTACAACTGTCCTAATTCACTATAACGCGTCCCAAAGTGTAACTAAATAGTATCTAAACTACACGTACCAGCTCAAAGCCACAATGTTAATAACAATAGACCACATGGTCAGGAAACCACTCAGTCCAGACACACGGGTCCCCATTAGCTCAATCAGACATAACACAAGGCATTACAGGAGCTTAGACACTACACACAACTATAGGATCCATAAGAGGGCTTACCTAATGTATCGCTACAGTTATTATCTTCACACACTTACAGCAGGTCACCTTTCAGTCCAGTCTAAAGAGTCTAAAGGACTGCAGTCTGTAGTTTTCTGAACAATAAGACTTGTGGAATACTGTTTCTCTTAAAATTACACCTCAGCGGTATTTAAGGAATGTGTCTGATTGTAACATTGTCCTTTCAGGAAAAAAAGACATTTAGGCTCAATCAAAAGTCAATAAAGAACATAATAATTAATAATAATGCATAAAATTTGAATAAAATTACAAACAAAAAACAATTCAACTTTTTATGTTATAATTAGTTTTCTTTTAGTTTGTCATGCAGAGCTACACTGCTCATCTACATTTTTTCATCACTGTATATTAACATTTTTATTAACATCACACTAATTACACAGTTATATACTATACACAGTACTGTGCAGTCTGAAGCACATGTTTTACAAATAATAATAATAAGAAGCGGCCTTTGTCACATATACATTACAGCACACTGAAACAAGAATTTGTTACTAACAAGTTGAGGTCAGAGTGCAGGGTCAGCCATGGTACGCCACCCCTGGGGCAGAGATGGTTAAGGGCTTTTCTCAAGGGCCCAACAGTAGCAGCTTGGTGGTGCTGGGGCTTGAAGCCCTAACCTTCTGATCAGTAACCCAGAGCCTTAACCACCTTGACCAGGATAAAATGATGACATTGAATGAATGAATGAATGAAAATCCTGAGTATGGAATAAAACCCTTGAGGCCATGCTATTATAGGAAAATAATCAATGATGAAGTGGTGTGATGTGGCTGGACATGAAAAAAGAGTTACTGTTACCATCCTGAAGATGACTATTTTCCAGTAACAGCACAACTGTTATATTTCTCTTATACCACAACAATTTGCCAATTATTACAATTTTTATTTATTAAAAGGCAACACGTCATGCTTTTTATCTATTTATAGTTGTCATGGATGCGCCGAACATGGTGCAGGACTACGTCTCAATATCAGCCACTGCACACGACCTGATCAGGACATTCACATCACATGACCTCTTTGCACCTGATTCAGGATTATATTTATTAGCACTAGTATTCAAGTCATGTATTGTCTAGCACACATTGTGAGTTGTGTGTGTGTGTGTGTGTGTGTGTGTGTGTGTGTGTGGTTGTGCCCTGAGATGGATTGGCTCCCTGTCCAGAGTGTACCCCACCTTGTGCCGCTTGCTCCCTGGGATAGGCTCCAGGTTCCCCACGACCCTGTAGGATAAGCGGTATAGAAAATGGATGGATGGATGGATGGATGGATGGATGGATGGAAGGACATTGTCATTATTTTCACTATAAATAAACATATTCGTTCCCTTGCATCTGCCTCCAACTACAATTCCTGACATAAGTTACATTTTATCTTGTAGAACATCAACAAAACATGGTTGTTACTGATATTACTTACGTTATGGCAGCTATAAACAGTCGTGTCCTCACTAGCCTCTATTTTCTGTCTTTCTTGAAGTTAAGAATACATAATATTTACTGAGAAACTGCAAAGCCATCTGTCCTAAAGACTTCATAGCTTTATATGTTATAGCCTTACCTCGGACTATTACAAAGTGCTAACACTGGAGACTCCTTCCAAAAAAAAAAAAAAAACAAACCTCAAACCTCACCATATCGTTGTTAAGTTTAATAAGGAAATTAAATATCTTGGAAGTCCTTCCATAATATGTCTGCAGACTTGTTTGTTTGTTTGTTTGTTTGATCATACGCTTGGCTATGTCATACTGTATATGTACAAAATAACTGAAAAGTGGTTTATTACTTAATGTCTTACATGTAACGTTTCTTCATGTGCTCCCATGATCCTTCATCCCCTGATCTCCAGTCAAGCTCTCCTGATTGCTAATGACACTCAACTGTTTGCAGTCACACACTCTCTGTAAATAATCAGGAGTTGCAGTGTTACTTTGTCACGTCTTGCTTTACCTGTCACAATTCCAAGTATTCTTTGATTAGCGTTTTGATCGTAGCCTGCTTTTTGTTTACTTTTACTCAGTACTGTATCAGTCTATACTAGCACTAGTCTAAGTCCCTGAGCTATCTTTCTTTCGTTTTCTATGCTATCTGCGGCTCTAACAGTGATGATAATCTACTAAAGTTTTCTCTTCCAGTATACTAATTTCTTTGTGTCTATTATGGACAAAAACTTGCGTACACATCACATGTGACCTTGTGATTAAATCTGAAAAACATGTGAAGGTGCATTTCACCATGTCCTGCCCTGATATTGCACGTGTCAACTAAAACACGTCTGAACTCAAGTTAAAAACATATGGCATGATGTGAGGAATATGTGATCAAGAAAAAGGATTATTCAGGTGAGAAAACCACATCTGTAAATGAAACCACACACCCTGCATGTTAAAAGAAACACATCAGGTAAAAGTTTTCATGTGAAAATAAATAAATCATGTATAAAAAAAAAACAAAAAACCACACAACACAATCCATCCATCCATCTTCTATACCGCTTTATCCTTTTCAAGGTAACGGGGAAACCTGGAGCCTATCCCAGGAAGCATCGGGCACAAGGCGGGGTACATCCTGGACAGGGTGCCAATACACAACATAATGTGTGTCTAAAAATAACACGCGTAAACTTCACGTCCTAATCGTGTACTTATGCGCATGTGCAGTTCACATGACTGTTCTATGAGGGCTGTTATGAAAAGCAGAATATTCGAGAGTAAATTCTGTACACATGTAAAGCCTCAATGCACTCACTCTTTTAGAGTGTTACTATAACTATATTATAAATGCACATTTTGTAATACAGGCACTGAAACCACTAAAAAGTCTTTAACTAACAGCTATAGACATTAGATAGAAATCTGTTTGTCTATTAACTGCAGGTTAGGTGCAAATTCCATGCAAGAACTCTTATGTGGGTATTGTCATAGACAGTGAGGTTTGCTTTCATTTTTTAGTTTTCAACCTTCCTTTGTTATTTTCCACTCATGACTTAGAAACAGGTTTAAAAGAGACCACAGTTATCTTTAGCAACAAGTGTCATGTATACATTTTTATTTGATTTGATTTCTAAAAACATCCTCTCATGCTGAGGCATGAAAACAAGGTGTGTAAATGTCTATATGCGTTCCAAGTTGATCTGAGCAGATCAAAAGGACAGCTAATGTACTTTATATGGCACTGTAGCAGCTAAACCCATACAATGATAGCTTAGTTGTGCCTCCCCTTGGCTAGCGACACCAAACTAGTCTAGTCTATGTTAGATAGCCAAAAAGTTTTATATTTTATTGGACGGGTAGTCCTGTAAACAGTGATAACACTGGAGGCATGTTTTATGATAAATCCAACCTTTTGTCCAATTTATTAAGCAATTAGCCGTCACATGCAAGACAAAAAAAATACGTGTTAACAGACTATTTAGAAGGACAGTCTAGCTAACGCCCCTGGGCTACACCCTCTTGAATTGAATAGTCAGATCAGAAAAGCCTATATTTATACTTTAAAAATACTATAAAGTGATAGTTTTGTGTACCAGGCAAAATCGACTTAACTGAACTACATCATATGGCCAAAAGTTTGTGGACACGTGACCATCAAATCCATATGTGCTTGTTGAAGATCCCATTCCAGATTTAGTTCTCCTTTACTATTATAATAACCTCTACTCGTCTGGGAAGGCTTTCCACTAGATTTTGGAGCGTGACTGTGGGGATTTGTGTTCATCCAGGTAGAAGAGAGTCAGTGAGATCAGCGACTGATGTTGAGGTCAGGGTTCTGTGCAGGACACTCGAGTTAAAACAATGACTGTTTTTTTTTTTTTTTAATTGGTACTACTTGTTTCACTTGTTCACGTCTAGTAATAAAAAATCTATGAATCGATGAATATATTTTTTAAAGCACACAGTGATTTATATAAGTGGAAGGTGTAGTGGTACAGGTTCTAACTGTAATCTTGAATGAATTCTTCTTGCCCTCTAATTGCTGATACACATCCAAGTCATTCATGATGATTCATTCATTTTAGCCACACAATGAATCTGATGGAGATATACAAGAGCTATTCGTAATATTTGTTATTACGGATACCGGTGAGTTGGTGATTTCAAAATAATAAAACAATTGAATGCATACATATATCTTACATATATTTTCTATGGACTTATTTTCAGCCATGCATTTCATTAACGTTTAAAGAAACGTCAGTTAATACGCATTAAATTATCTAACTATATTATTAACATTACGTACAGTACGATTTATTAATGCTGAAGTCAACAGTGTTAATGGTAAATAATAATGCTAGTTAAGAGAACGTTACTGTAAAATAATGTAGACGCACAAGACTGAAGTTTAGAGCTATGTTCACTTTTTACACTCGTAAAAAAAAAAATAATAATAAAAAAAAAAAAGGTTCCTCAAAGGTTTATTGTATAGTCTTTGTTTCCTAAAGAGGTTTTATTTGAAAGCCTCTCTGATAGGGTTCTACTTTGAAACTTGGGGTTTCCTGTTAAGATGGTGTTTTTATTTATTTATCTTTATTTTTTTAGAAAGAGCGAGTTAAAAACCGTACACAGTCACCTGGTTTGTATCATGCGTGCGCACATGCAGACTCAGGCAGGAGGAATGTAGGTGGCTTCTGAACTCGTATGTATCTGTATTATTATTTCTTCACGGCAAAAATTCTTGCAGACCCGTCCAAGTCACTAAGACTTTAATTAGTGCTTTTTAAAGGAATGCTCACACCCTGATGGCCTTTAATAACTACCATTGAAGCTGATTGAGTCAGCCAATCGCTATTACTACAGCTCAACCACAACTATTCATTTTAATGTAATTCTACAATGTCACTGTCACTGTCGCTGTCACTGATGGATACGCTTGAATAATTGTGAGCTCTTAACAGGATGGGTCTGGGCTTGTGGAGAAACTGGGAAAAGCATTCTGAGCCACAGCCCCATAACGAATGCACATACCACACTGAAATACCAAGTATCTCCAGAAACCTTACTTCCGGACAAATCCATAAGAGAGACCATAGAAGATGGAGTGGCAGCCAAAACCACGCTTGTAACGTTCACACATTCTTTCATTATAATGCTTGCTTTAAAAAAAAAAAAAAAAAAAAAAAAACCTGTTGGACAGATTTCATGCTTTCTCTTCTTCTAAAGCTATAACATTCCTATAGACTCCCACACACACACACACACACACACACACACACACACACAGAGAGAGGAAATATGACTTCTGACAGATAAGAGACTTTAGAATAATTGGCATTATGCCAACCATGATAGCTTCTCTGATTATCCCACATGGTTTCAGCCATTATTATTGTCATTTTTTACTTGGAGCATGTCACACCCATACATAAGAGCACACACACACACACACACACACACACACAAACTACTGTTCACTAAAATGTAAGAACAACATGTTTGCCATACATTTTTCGTCACTATAAAGAGGAAACACAAGCACAATCCAGTGTTTAGAGAGAAAAAGGCCGCATACACTCACGGTTCACTTTCACCTTTAATAGGAACACCTATACACCTGCTCATTCATGCAGTTATCCAATCAGCCAAACATGTGGCAGCAGCTCAATGCATAAAACCATGCAGATACAAGACAAGAGCTTCACTTAATGTTCACATTAAACAGCAGAATGGGTGGAAAATGTGATCTTAGTGACTTTGATTATGGCCTGGCTGTTGGTGCCAGATGGGCTGGTTTGAATGTTTAAAAATAAAACATTCAAACACAACAGTCTCTAGAGTTTACACGGAATGGTAACAAAACACATCCAATGAGCGGCAAATTTTCAGGCAGAAATACCTTGTTGTTGAGAGAGGTCAAAGGAGAATGGCCGGACTGGTTTGAGCTGACAGGAAGGCTATGGTAACTCAAATAAGCACTCTTTACAACCGCGGTGAGCAGAAAAGCATCTCAGGCATGTCAAACCTTGAGGCAGATGGGCTACAACAGCGCATTTATGATTGTCCCAAAACACTGAATATAACTATAATATAACACTGAATAAAACTATAAAACTGATCAAAAAGATTTGACGACTTGTTCTTTAACTTATTAAAAAAGTAATTAGTTGTAATAGTAATTGTTGGCAAATGAATGTGGTATAAGTGGAATAAAACACTTCAGGATGTGGTTTCATTAAAAAATAACCAACTTCAGCGTGGTAATTGTTCTAATTTTTCATTTCGCAGCTGCATCACAACACTCCATTGTTGATTATTTAAACATTATTAAAAGACAAGTGTGCGTATTGTGCATTATGTGTAGTTTTTCGTGATAAAAATGCATGGGATTACTGTTACAGTTTTGTTTTCTTAACTTTTTTTTTAATGTTTTTTTTTTTTTTTTACTGAACTCCATGTTTTTACTGAAGTTGTAGAACTTCAAAATTGCTGGATAAACAGAAAAGTCATAAGCAGCCCAGATACACAGTGTTGAATGAAGCCAACTGGACTTAAGGTGTTAATTCAACAACTGCGAGTTTACTGTGTACTTTTGTTTTGAAATACTCAAGCATGACTTTGTGAGGCTCTAAGTTGTACGTGTGTGCTGTTGTACTTTTTGTCTTTTCTCAGTGATGTGTGTACAGATAGGAGTGGTTCCTTATCCAACCTGCATGCTTTGGCATTTTGAGTCAAAAGGGCGCTAGGGTGACGAAAAATCTACCAGTCATGATTGGTTAAAAAAAAAACAAAAAAAACCCCACATATCTGACTGATGAATGAATGCTATCTGTTTTTTTTTCCACTAGCAGCAGTCACTCAAGATGGCTGAACTGTTTACTAAGATTACTAAATGATTTAACTGTTCAAATACTGTCTCAATTCTAATAGCATTAATGCACTCAAATGCAAATCAATTTATGCTTAAATGTTTAAGATCCCATCTTATAACTAACTTTAATGTAAGTTTACTTCCATATGAATAAATGTCATTTATACAAAATTACTTGTGCTTTGTTTTTAAATGAGATGTCAATAGTTAATTTTTTTTTTTTTTTAAATAACCTTCATAAGTCTTTTATCAAGTCTGATCAAATACAAATAAAAGTAGTTAACAATTGCAAATTGTGTTTAACAGGCCATATATTTAGTGAGCATATAGTACTGTATAGTGAATAGGAAGACGTCTGGAATTCAGCGATTATTCCTTTGTGAAGTTGAAGTTGAGTTGCAGATTGGCTCTCAGGCAGGGTTGCCAGATCTCAGCACAATTTCCAGCACAAAAAGACCTGAAACTAGCCCAAAAAATGGAGTACCTTTTTTCTTTATATTCTCGGTCTTTGCATAAGAAATATGCGCATGCATTTTTTATTCACAGTCTTGCAATACCCCTTTTTGTTGTCACCTAATCCGGGTGTTATTCTCTCCATAATCCCACTCTCCCAATCTTTACAATATATTTTGCGACAGAAATAGTTCTATGCATCTTTGATGCACTGTCTGTCTGCACTTATTCTTGATTTCCACGTTCTATTTTCACATGAATTGATTAAATTTAAAGGCAATTATTTGCTTTAAAACAAGATCTTGATGGCCGTGAATTTTTTATTATTTTTTTTAACTAAAAAACGTCACCCAGTGACTTCGTTTTTCTACCTGAAACCTTGTTCCGGAAATAACCTAATTCGGCATAAAAAAAAATCCCACAACCCTGGTCTCAGGTAGCCTACAAAGGTCGATCTAAATATCAGTAATTAAAATAAATTGCTGTTGGTATGTCAATAATAAATGTACATTTATTAATCCCTCCAGGATTAAAAATTAATTAGAAATTAACACAATATTCGGAGGAACCTGCAATCTTTCAAAATTACCACAGATTTTCAGCAAATTTGGGCCAAGACACGTCATGTGACGTCATCGCGACGCGCATTCAGCCAAAGCCCTCTTCGATTCACATGCACTGAACATTAACAGCTAAAGGGTCTCACATACCATCAAACATCACTGTGAAAGACCGTGGAAAACAATTTCATGCAGTTACCATTTCGCAAGCAGTTTTCCACAATAAAAGCACAAAAAAGTTGCATTACAAAATTTTTTAAAAGCTGCAGCAAAATGAAGCATTTTTACACTGATTTATGAACAAATATGCAACACAAACACATCATATACCACTATTACTCTGTGACAGTATAATGTAATCATTTGATTAATTATGCTGGCATTCTATTAACATAATGATTAATTAATTATTATAATAATATGTTAATTACTTATAAATTACAAAAATATTAATAATCCAACAATCCAACAATCCATTCATTAACATTAGAATGCATTTACATACTAAATGTATTAAATAATTACAAATCGAATGCAATATATAAAGGAATTTAATGTCGTATTCTTCCTAAGATTATAATACCATGGCCACTCGACCTACCATGACCTAATTACAAAACTCATTTGGCCTGGATGGCTAAAATACACTTTTTTTTTGTCTTTATTAGACATGTGTAAAAATGTTGTCTTTGCTCTGTGTGAGTCCCATCTTGGATGAACACCAGGACACAGTGTGAAATGAGACGGGCCCCCAAGCTAGGCTCCATACTGCCTAAAGGCTTTGTCTGGAAATCACAGAGCAGTAGAGATATAACAAAGATGCCAGGGAGGAGAAAACAGGTCTGTCAGCTAGCTACATAAGTGACCCTTTAGGAGTGAGACCACACACACACACACACACACACACACACACACACACACACACACCAGTGTGCAGTTACAAGCTCATGTTACACACATATCTGCTATTTGTCTTGGTTATATTACATTCACTGTCTGCTGTGTGACTGATACATTAACACTCGTATTTTATTCTGGCGTCAAGGAGATCAAAATAAATAATAGATGCATTGCTTACAGGTGCATCTCAAAAAATGTGAATATTGCGGAAAAGTTCAATATTTAGATTCATTACACATAAAGTGAAATATTTCAAGCCTTTTTTTTTGTTTTAATCTTAATGATTACGGCTTACAGCTCATGGAAATAAAAAACCCGTATCTCAAAATATTAGAATAAAGAATTTATAATACAGAAATGTGGACCTGAGAAGAGCTCTAATCAGCGAATTAACTCAAAACACCTGCAAAGGTTTCCTGAGGCTTTAATCTCTCAGTCT
>JANDJT010000228.1:25708875-25720043 GCA_024331685.1 Stegophilus panzeri
AGAGAGAGAGAGAGAGAGAGAGAGAGAGAGAGAGAGAGAGAGAGAGAGAGAGAGAGAGAGAGAGAGAGAGAGCGAGTTGGAGAGAGACAGAAAGAGAGAGAGAAAGAGAAAGAGAGTTGGAGAGAGACAGAGAGAGAGAGAGAGAAAGAGAAAGAGAGTTGGAGAGAGACACAGAGAGAGAGATAGATAGATAGAGAGAGAGAGAAAGAACGAGTTGGAGAGAGAGAGAGAGAGAGAGAGAGAGAGAGAGAGAGACAGAGAGAGAGATCTTATTAACTATGATTATTTATCTTTAAGAAAATATTTTCAGGAGTGCAATTTTGTTGAACCACAGCTGTCAATGAGTCACAAGTTTGTTATTTGCGAGACTTAATCAAGTCTTTATGAGCAAACAGTAAAGTATGAGGTGACACTTGACTTAATGAGTTGCATGTTGCAGAGGAACAAGGACCTTTATGACAATTCAAAAAAAGGTTCTTCTTTTTTCTATCATTAATTTTCACCAGTATTTCCTAGTTCCACCTATATTACTGCATTTTTATAATAAAAAAAAAAAATAAAATTTACATTACAGCATTTTTCTACCACATTGTATATTAGAATGGCGAATTTTACAGTTTGTAGAGGTGCTCAGCCATACTGAGAAATTCTACCGACGTGAAAATATGGATGATTTGTCAAAATCTAATTTAAAAGTGGAAGCATGCAGGCAAGAAATCGTAGCTGTTTCTCATTATGTGTTCTAAAGCAAACTTGTGTCCTTATTCTACGTCATCATCCACTGGCGAAGCTCAATTCCAATACTCAAGAACGCGAATATCGGGGAAGCATGAAATTACCTGGATGTGTTCTTGATTTCGAGGATGCAACGGATGCAGACCTGAGCGCAGCAAACCCGCTTGAAGTCCCAGAAGTCATTGCAGCAAAACAATAATGGATGACGGAAGCTTGAGCCATAACTGTTGTTTTCACATCTTTGTAACGACAATCTAAATATGAATCTAAAAAGAATGATTTTGATATATGATTTAGATTGAGAAATATATGAGGTTGTTGAAAAGTCGAATTAACTCCTCAGAAGTATTTGAATTTAAGAAGTATTTGAACGCTAGCTTCCATCCTGAGGTAACAGTAAACACGTTAGCTTAGTTTTTAGTTAACGTGTGGTCGCAGTTGCAAACAGAGAGCTCACTACATTAAAACGTACTTAATTAACTTTTAGCCATCTGAAGAGATGAGGACCCTGTCCCACTACTAGAAATGTGTTGGGACAGTCCATCTCGACGCTTTTTCTACTGCTTTGATGATGTACTTAGTGGCTCGTCTTTCCTGCAACTCTCTGATACCATGAAGACTGAGTATCCAATGTAGAGAGTCCTGCAAAGCCCCTGCAACCCATCTCAATGGGCTAGATTCCTCTACCAGTTTGAGATATTTTGGTTGTTTGTTTTTGGTTGTTTGATGCCGAATCTCTCATCGCCTATGCTGATAATCAAGGTGCACATCAAGTGGAGTCGCTGATCCACTTCTCCACTTGTCTTCATCAAACTGGCACCACTCAGTCTCCTTGTGTGTGGCAGGCCACAAGACCCGGTGATGTTCAACTCATCTGCTAGGTGCAGCATGTGGAGCTCTGAGGTTGTGGACACTGTGGGGTGACTCCGGGCCCTGCTCCTCCAGGTGCAGTGCTGGGAACTGAATCTGCTTCCTCCTTGTGCAGTCGATTTCGGTCTGGTTGATCGTCAGACCTCTCAGGTTCTTGCGAATTTTAAGATGCTCTCACTGTCGATAGTCCATTGCAAATATTCAGTGCAGAGAAATCCGTCCGTTTGAACATGTTTTTAGCAAACATCTCTATTCTGAGAACAGGAAACAGAATGACACTGCACAACAAACAGTTTGTGACAGAATAAAGATAAGCATCATTGAGGATTAGGTTTGCGTGATGTTTTTGTGAATGGATGATGGAGCAAACATGATACAGTCTAGAAAGAATAAGTCAAGTCAAGGGGTTTTTTATTGTCATTCCTCTATATAGCGTGTTTACACTGGACCGAAATGGCGTTTCTTCAGGACCCTGGTGCAACACGGAAAAGTACGCAAGACTACATAAAGTGCAAATACACAACAGTGTGATACAAGCGCAAAACAATAAATACAGAGAGCAAAACAGTAAATACACAGGACAATAGATATACAGAACATGGACTGTAAATTGTAAACATGAACTGTAGCTATTTTGTAAAGTAGCCGCACAATACTAAATAAACAATACTTAATAATAAACAATACTTTGCAATAAACAATACTTTCTCCCTAATATCACCCACATCTCCCTAAACATCTGCTTTACACCATGCAATTCTCAAATACTGGAAATAAACAGGTGTTCCTCAGGAGTGCGTTTCAGGACCATTACAAACTTTCATTATAAATAATTATATCGCAGAGCTGTTGAATTCTCTAACATGATTGGTCAGAAGGTGATGAGTAATTTTCTAACAGCAGCTCTGACAGTAGCGTAGCCGCAAACCGCAGGTTTATATTAATGCATTTAATATATAATTTATACATAATTTATACATTTTAAGTAACAGCTTACATGGGAACTTGTATAGTGGACACGTTACATAATCAACGATTAATAATAAAACTAACTCTTTTTTTTCAAAGCATGTTGTAATTTAGAAAATCAAAATGTACAATTGTTGATAATGCACAATTTTCTATGAGGAGACATATATTAAACCTTTATGGAAGGAGTCTCCAGTGTCAGCGATTTGAAACAGTCAGTAACTTTTCCACCACAGGTAGGTCTTCAAAGGTCTTTTTTTTTTCTTGGTAACATGACGATCTGCATTTTTCGATCGTATTAACTTAGAAGAATGACGGTTTATAGCTGTAACATGTGACATATTTAGTGACAAGAACTAACTGATTCATGGATGTTCCACAGACTTACCTGTTACTATGAATAGATAAAACGACATGCTGGGTTTTTGTTTTAAATAAAAAAAAAAAAAACTTATCATTGGCAAATTGAAGTGGTATATGATGGGAAAAACATTTTGCGATGTGATGTTATTGTAAACTAATCAACTTACATAATTAAATGTAATCTCATTTGTTTATAGGCTCACAAAATGCCACATCCTCACATTTTTCACAAACTACATTCTCTTCAACCTAAGATGCTGCATAACAGGTAGGCATAGTGGATACAATATTAACGCCATTTAGTGTCATTCTATGAGACTGACCCAGTGTTGGGCTGCTAGCGTGAAAAAAATGTGCTAAACAAAATGAATGCGTGACAATGTGAATTGTCTAATAATCCCTTCAGTACATAGCTATGATATAACTGTGAATCACCTGTTTGTTTAAACACATTGTTTCTGGGAGTGATGTACCATCCATGAGTGTAAACACACTCTACTGTTATGTTAGTATCTATTTAAGTAATACAGACGTGCCTTTGGCCTGTGCATGAGCTTACGTTGTTGTGACGCACGGAGAGTCATAGTGATGGGGAATCAAAACACAATGGAGTAAAAGAGGTGTGTCAGGTTCAGTTATGTAAAACACTGAGGCAGTGAGTGGTTTTTTTGTTTTTTTTGGGGGTAGAGACCGAAAATTATTCATTGGGTTAGGTTTTAATTGTGAGCAAATACATCTACACTATTAAAAAGACTTCTTAATGGTTATTTACAACCTATGTACCTATAGAGTGCATACATGTCATTGGTTTTATTCCACAGCATTACTGAATGCTCGATTCTGATTGGTCAGAAGGTGTTTTTCTATAACAGCAGCTCTGACAATAGTTCCAGCGGACATCAACAGTGGGTGTGGTATCTCTTTTGTGTTGTTTTTGTGGATAACCATGTCTGATAGCGATCTATAGGGTGTCAATACTTTACCGAACGTTTTGAGAAGTGTGTCTTTCTCTTCCTGTTTCAAATTGATGGACAGTGGACAGGAACTTTTGTCTCACTCGTCCTTGCAGTACACATGCACAGTAACAATGGGCTGAACACATTATCTACAGATATTTGTCACAATGGAAGCTGGCTCCTTCAATGTTCTGAAGAAAATAAATACTCTTCTCCTCCGTTAGTGCTGGATGCGCTGTCTCGGTCAGTGAAGCCATGATGTAGTTGTTACGTTCAGCATTATCATTAAAGTGGATGAAGTAATGCAAATTATGAAAGCAGAATAAACCAGAATAAAGAAGTATGGCTAGGGAGTATTGAATATATTTGCCATTATAACAATAGCGCCTTTTGGTTGTTTATAAGCTGAAGTAGAGGTTTGTTTGCTCACTTATGTGCACAATCATTTCATCAGTGATTATGTTCAGGAATATGGCTGAAGTAAGCATACAGTATGAACATCTGCCTTTCACTAACATCCTCAATCTCACAGTCTGTAAAAAAATTTTTGTAGCTGTAGCTACTCCCTAGTATAATATACTATAATACAGACATCCTAGCTATGCCGTAATCGCCCAATGTCATGCAATACATAAAGAGACAAGCTAGACCTACACTATATGGCCAAATGTTTGTAAACATCTGACCATCAGAATCAGAATCATTTTATTCACTATATACATTTACATGTATTAGGAATTTTTACATCACATGTATAAGGAATACATTTTTACATACATGTATTAGGAATGTACATCACATTACATGGACAATGGTGGCTTAACAGTTAAGGCTCTTGGTTACTAATCAGAAGGTCAGGCGTTGAAGCCCCAACACTGCCAATTTGTCACTGTTGGGCCTTTGAGCAAGGCCCTTAACCCCAGAGGCATCATTTGAGCCCCGAATGATTTGAGTCTAGCCCTAAATGTTGTTTTTTTTCCATGGAACTGCCCAGGAGTTTAGTGGAAATGTGATAGGAATAAAGTAAATGTTAGTAAATTAGTATGGCGGTGTCACTGTTTACAGTATGGGGATGCTGACTTCTAAAATCTCTCTCTCTCTCTCTCTCTCTCTCTCTCTCTCTCTCTCCCCATACATACACACACACTGTATGTGTATGTGTGGTGTATTCAGGGCCATACATACGGTATACACCGTATACTTCCTTTTTCCCCAGGGCTGTTTGCATATAACGACTTCTAAGGATCAATATTAGCGTATCCCCTCGGTATACCCACATGTTTTGCTGCTTCAGAAGTCCCTAATCTACTCTTGTGTTAGCTTCACCTTTAACTGTAGGAGTTGGAATCCTCGTATGGCCATTTTAGCAAAGTGTTTTCTCTGTATCCCCCTTACAGCTGTTTTGTAATATCCTTCATTCATTTTACTCTGTATTAAAATGAAGGCATTTCCACCACATTTCCTTTACAGGCTTATCTTTTCCCCCAACTGATTAACAAGTCATCTGCAGTTAAATATTCACACGGAGATACTGTGCTGGCAAAGTTATAAATCCTTAGCCTTTTCCTTAATTGGTGTCAATTGTCATTTAATAAAATTTGCACTTTTATTACACTTAAACAGTAAAACTATTTCAGAATTTGTATTGGACAGTAACAGTCTTGATGTAATATGTGAAAAGGATATGATGTTCTGTGCTATATTGTGATGAATCATAATACTTACAGTATATGAAGTAGACAACAATACCCAGCTCTAATACCCAGCCGTAGTACTAAAACAGTGCCAATGTGCAAACAAGGTGAGTACCGGCACTTGTTTGTTTTTCCAACTTCAAGCACTGACAGAGATGAAAAAGATGACAAATTGTATTAGAAATGCTTTTTAAGACATGTGCTGTCTTAGTCAGGCTAATGATACTTAGTTAGATGAAACAAACACAGTGACTACGTTTGCATGCACATCAAATTCCGTTTACGGTTTATATTCAGGTTGCAAAATTCTGAATATGATGTTTACCTGAGTATACCCGAGTTGGCATTCCTAACTACATAGCCTACTGCTAAGAATCTGTTAGCACCCACAATTCCTTGCAGACTGAGCGTGCGCATATATCTCCTTTCGATGGATTTTCTGAATAAGGTGTTTACATGCAACAAATCTCCGGTTAAAACAGGCATATTCCAGGGATGGGAATCAGAATTTGGGGAATCAGAATATTGTCTTAATCTGAATCAAGCTTTTACATGACTCAATACTAATTAGAATATCCAATTAATTAAAAAAATCAATTAAATTCCAATTAATTTGGGAATATTAATGTGTATGTAAACCTAACCATTGACTTAACTTCTGTCATTTTTTTGCCGATGTTTGGGGGTGGGGATTGACTGGGTAATAGTAAACCACCTTTTTTTTTAGGACTACACCCCTGGTCATAAGATTGATCAACTGTCATGTAGGTGTAGTAGCTGCTCATAAAACCAGATTGAAACTGATTGTTTTCCCCCTTTGGTGTGTGAGACGGATGAAAAGTATCTGCTGCCATCTAGTAGTCAAAATGAGCATTTTCAGCATGCATGTTCTTCGGTTATGAGAAGGAGGAAAGACAACACAATTGACATAAAAATTCTAAATAAATGTAAAAAAAAAAAAAAAAAAAAAAAAAAAAAAGGAAAAAAATTCTTTAGAACTGTACATGTACAAAAAGCACTAACTCAACAACAGGGCAGCAATTCGGTGTGTGTTTTATGTTTTAGAGAATCCCTACCTGCAGAAAGAGGAGGACCTGTATAGTCTGGTTTGCAGTGGAATAAAATATATGAGAATGTGAGAATTTAAAAAAAAAAAAAAAAGATTTTCTTTGGAAGTTATGTTTGGTTTCAAACGTTACAGCTTTTTTTTTTTTTTTTTTTTTTAAACTCTGTAACATAATTTTTTCCTCATGCTGAACAGGTTTTCAGTCTGCATATTCTAGTCCATGTACCCTGACTTCTCAACCATGGTGTCTTTTTACAACAATTGCAATATTATGGAGAAAATACCAGAAGTGCAGTCTAAGTGCAGTCTATTGCAGCTCCAAATTGCTGTTGTGGTTAATGTAGTCTAAATAAAGTTGGCCAACAAAACGGTCCTTGTAGATTTCAGCCTGTATACCCAGATAAAAAAAAGAAAAACAGTTGAAACTTTCCCATCTATCTTGGTTGAATGACTGACACTGGTTATCTGCATTAAATCATTTTGAAATTTGTCAAGTTTTGTTTTTTTTGACCAATCTTATTTATGTATGCTTTTTGTATCACCCACCATTATACTGTTGTTTATATTTTAAATATGCTTTTCATTTGTGAATGAAAAACAGCATTTGAGACTCGTAGCGGCAGATTCAAGCAGTTGTAGTTACTGACTTGTGTTTGTGCTAGAAAAATATCCAAGAAAAAAAAAAAACATTTGTGAGAAAATATTCTACAGGCTCGTTCACACAGAACACGCAAGGATTGATCGCCTTCGGCTAATTCACACCAGCACGATAGGTGGCGCTGACCGAGAATGCATTTCACGCCTGCACACTAGGTGGCGCAACCCACTATTCAGCTGATCGGCCTATCGCATAGTACCCCAAGGCACACAAACTGTTAAGAAGCACAGAAAAAGAAAGAAAATGGATTTGAAGATGGATTTCGCTCTGACTTTTATCAGAAAGTTCTCTGTTCTCAGACACCAATGATAACAAGAACACAACATCCATTCTCTTCTCTCTTCCGGAATACGTTTCTTCTGTGTTTACACTGGTTTACAAAATTGCTTTCTGCACTATAGCACCACCTATCTCACCCTTTTGTGCAACAGCAGCAGCTCTGGGCACGTGATCTAAAGCTCAAGTTTAATTTGGACGGCCCGTTTCATCGTGGGGTGATAGGGGTGATAAAAATCTTGCTTTGTCGCCGTGATTGATCGCGTCTTAAATTTGCGTCGCTTAATCGCACTCAGTGTGAAAGGCCCTTACAGGTGTGTAACTCTAATAGCATGAATTTACATACTGATCTGTGGATGTGCAACATTTGTCCATGACTATGATCGACCGATAATCGGCTTTCCCGATATTTTTCCAGATATTTAAGCATTTTTCCATAATCGGATATCGGTTTTGTAATATCGGATCCACTGATAAATGGCACCATCTTGTGGGCGTTTTGAGAATAGACTCTATGCACTAACGTATTTCCAGTAGAATCTCAGCCAGCGACTTTACTTCCATATAGCGCGCTCCTACTGTATAGCAAAGTGTACTAGCAGCAAAGCTCTTTCATACGATTCATTTTACAACGATTAAACTAATAATTGCACACACACACACATATATAAATATATTTGAGGTGAGACCACCTCAAAGTTCATATATAAGTTCTATACTGAGTTTCCACACTTTCCTGTGAACAAAGAAACACGCAGAAAGTGGATACACAACATTTGACGTGAGAGGTTTAACATCACATCTCATACAAAGGTCTGTAGTCATCACTTCATCAGTGATGATCTGATCAAGCCATTTACTCCTGAAGGGCGTCGCTTGCTGAGGAAGGGGGCTGTACCCACCTTATTCCAGTGGAACAGCTACTCCGTTGCAGAACCAAGGCACACCGGGGTATGTCATATGCATTTCATTCAGATTTCAGCTGATATTACACATAAAGTGAAATATTTCAAGGCTTTTTTTGTGATTCTGTGTCTGCCCACTCTTCCTCCAGACTCTGGGACCTTGATTTCCAAATGAAATGCAAAATTGACTTTCATCTTCCCCATGATTGTGGTTGTGTGTACTGAACCAGACTGAGAGATTAAAGCCTCAGGAAACTTTTGCAGGTGTTTTGAGTTAATTAGCTGATTTGAGCGCTTCTCAGGTCGACATTTCTGTATTATAAATTCTATATTCTAATATTTTGAGATACTGGATTTTTGATTTCCATGAGCTGTAAGCCGTAATCATCAAGATTAAAACAAAAAAAAAAAGGCTTGAAATATTTCACTTTATGTGTAATGAATCTAAAATATATGAAAGTTATGGAAAAAAACGAACTTTTCCACAATATTCACATTTTTTGAGATGCACTTGTATACTCCAAAACAGATAATTACAAAGATAATTGTAAGATAATCCTTTATGGATCCAGTAAAACATTTACAGTTACAGTGGTAAAATATTTATGTGGTGTTAATAATAATAATAATAATAATAATAATAATAATAATAATAATAATAAACGAGCCATGATTTGATGGCAAGCTATCAAATCATTATAACCTATCTATATCCTACTGTTTGTAGATGAGTAGGGAAACTGAAGACAGATGGTTTAGAAGACATCTCTGCTCCTGACAGTCTGACCTGAAGGCTCGAATGCTCACTGCATAACTTCTTACAGCTCCTTCCCACTGCCTCATCCACTGTTTCTCTTTGGGAAACCTTCAAAGTGTGAGAAAAGTTAGCCAGCCAACTAACTAAAGTAAGATTCACAATATGCTCATCCGAAAAAAGGAGCTTGTCATAAAAGTTGGTTTAGGGGAAAACGGCAGTACAGATGTAAATCTCGATTATGTGCAATTTAGTTTATAATATAAACTATAATATAAACTGGGACTTATTACTGTTGCCCGGACCAATATGGCGGCGACGTTGACGTACGATCCAGAGGCAAATGCGGCGTCTATGTATTTATATGTGTGATCTCAATGAGGTATTTTTGCTTCCACCTACTGTATGTGTGGGGAAATCAAAATTACATGTCCGTTATTTTACAAATTCATTATTCCACAATATTAGTCCAATCCTTAGAGTGACTGCACTGATATTAACTATTTACTGTCAAAAAGCAACATTATATACACACTACGTCATTGTGCCATAATGTTGACGTGGTATCGACTCTATAAACTAGAAGTAAGATAATATTAAATTTCAGAAGCATATCTTTGTACGGTGCTTAACGTCAGCGACTGGGATTAATTAAAAGACTGAACTACATTTTTAAAACACAAAAAAAGAAAATAAGCGAAACCGGAAACCCGCCCGGACTGGCTACAGGTGTAACCGGAAGCGGAAGTGTTTATCCGAGATAGCGAGCTACGCTGACAGTGAACCGGACTGTCTGAAATAATGAGTCGAAAATTAAACCTTTGAATGATTTGATTCCAGAAACAACAATAACAACAAGGGAAAAAGGATGACAGAGTGAATGTACCGGGAATAAAACTAATAATAATGGCGGATTCGAGTTCGGTTCAAACCGGAAGCGTGTACGCGGCGCAGGAGCCGCTCTCTTACACTGTGAGTATTGTTTATGTTTGTATGTCTCCTGTGTTATCTTTACACAGCTTGGTTACAACATGGTTAAAAGTTTACACTGTTTTATAGCTGTTGGAGATGGGGTTTAGTCACCACATGCTCTTGTAACACCAACAGATTTGGTGTGTATTGCTGAAACCTAATATTTACGACTCATGTCATTGCATTCTGTGTAAACAGAGACTGGCTATCCCTGGCTGTTATATTAATGTAAATCTGTTTACATTGTTTTTGCTTGTATTGTTTTTATTTTACACACAGGATAACCTCATCGGTACATTGCTGGCTATCATCGGGAATTTACTCATCAGCATCTCCGTGAACATACAGGTGGGTGTGAACAGACTGACGTGTGCTGTCAAAAATAGTCTTAGATTCCAGGCAGCTCCCCAGCAGGAATGGGGGGGGTAGGGTATGACGACACGCCCGAGTTCTCGCGAGAAATGACGCTCCTATTAGACTGTATGCGTGTGAGTTTATCCCGGCTAATTATACAGAGGAGCAATTATTTCAGTCCAAACTGGTTTCCAATTAAAAACATATTATATTAGTAATTGTGAAATGACAAGTCATTTGTATGCTATCTGGGCAGTCAAACATATCATTGAATACAAATCTTCAAATGACTCAGAATTCAGCAGCATGTCTCGTCTTCAACCAGACCAAAAGGACCCATGTCAAACCCCTCTTCATCTCCCTCCACTGGCTTCCTGTAGCCGCCCGTATCAAATTCAAGACCTTGATGCTCACGTACAAGACCTTGTCTGGAACAGCACCGCCCTACCTGAAGCCTGAAGGCTTACGTTCCCTCACGCAATCTGTGATCGGTTAACGACCGACGCTTACTGAGTAGTGCCTACTCAGCGTGGCTCAAGGTCCCTTTCCAGAACCTTCACACTAACTATCCCTCAGTGGTGGAATGAACTTCCAAC
>JANDJT010000228.1:25720542-25738633 GCA_024331685.1 Stegophilus panzeri
TCTAGAACTCAATTAAAAGATCTTGTATGGTAGCACTACTTGTATTGTTCTCCGCTTGATATATCACTTTGCTTGTACATCCTAATTTGGATAAAAGCGTCTGCTAAATGAATAAATGTAAATCTGAAACATTTCATTATTTACAAAAGTCTTAAGAAGTCAATCAAATAAAATGAACAATAATTAAGACAGTACTACATTTATGGCATTTTGGCAGATGTCCTTATCCAGAGCAACTTACATTTATCTCATTTTTTTAATACAACTGAGCAGTTGAGGGTTAAGGGCCTTGCTCAAGGGCACAACAGTGACAGGTTGGTAGTGCTGGGAATTGAACTCACGACCTTCTGATCAGGAGTCTACTTATGCTTGGTGATCTCTGTGACAATGTCTGTACCTGTCAGGAGTCCACTGTCTTAACCACTGAGCTACCACTGTCCACTAGCTTTTATATTGCTACAGACATTGTCACATAGAGCACCAAGCATAAGTAGAGCATCCTACCAAGGGTTTCTGTGCATCTAGACTTTACTTTTGCAAACCTGTAAATCCATGCTTCATTTTATATTTTACTGCTGGAGCCACTTTATCAAAATATGCTACCTAGAGTTTTGACTGGTATTAATAAATAAAGCCTATAGATACAGATGTTCACCGCTTTGCTTTTTAGTCTTCTACTTATTTGTAAGTCTGTTTATGTTCTCGACAGTGAAAAGCCTCTCGGATAGAAAGCTGAAAACTGACCTTCCTTAAATGCATCAAACATAAGCTACTAATACATCAGACACTGCTCATGTGAATAAACCACGCCCCATCATTAGCATATAAGAGGTGAGATGGTTAGTAAAAGTTCCACATGTTAAACAGGAAATGGATAAATGGTCAAATATAGTCTTTTCAAATAATCAGTAAAATTACTTAAATGTTTAAAAAAATTTGTATTCATTAGATAAACTATCTGTGACTTTTTTTGTTGTTGTTGTTGTTTTCGGGATTCCTTAATTATGCTTTTACTGTCCTATTGCATTTAATCCAAAGCAGCTACAAGTAAAGGCGAGCAGTATGGTCAAAATATCATATCCCAATTCTTAAGAACCTTTTCATAATACACAGTACATATTAAAATATTTTAACAAGACAACCAGGAGATATAAAGCAAAAGTAAAACATATTAATTGTATTATTTTCTTGTCATCAAAACAAACTAATTAAAAAAAAAGGAAGAACAATCTGGGAGAAATGGTCAACATCAAATTAAAATCCTGACAATGTCACAGGCAAAATCTTGTCTCTGGGTGAGAGGGGTAGTATACTTTATCTTCCCTGTCAATCACAGTGTCACTAGCCAATCATGCCCACCTGTGAGCTCATGTATGTGGAAGAGGGTAGATAGCGAATTCCTCCCAGTGTGTTATGCTGTCCTGTGACTCAGCATGAGAAGCATTTCTGATGCAGTTGACTGGCTTCAAGTATCTCCCTGCTTAATAGCTGTCATGTGATAGGGGAGAGCTGACTCATGTTATTGTATCTTATTCCATGTCTACTTATAAGAAAGAGAGAGAAAAAATGGAGCACTCGTGTCCTACAAACATTAATTACACAGCAGACAAACTGCAAATAATTCAATCTTTATACCTAATAATAAAATATTATACAAATATCCGTTCATTACTATGAGTATACTGTATAGTATATACAGTACTATGAGTAAACTCAAGCAACCCAAAAGTGTGCAAAAGAGAGCACACCTAAGATAGATAAGTACACACCTAGATAAATATATGTACACACGCTTAGTGAGGGGATTTGCAGAGCAAACAAGGTTGTTTCCAGTAACATTGAACAGTGCTGTATTGCCCATACCAAGGCAACGCACTACAGTTGAACATGGTTCATTTGTATTTGTGGCAGTTGATATTTATATTTTTTGTTTTCTCATGAAACAAGGTCTCATCTAATTACGCATAGATTTGCATACTTAATAGAACCATAAATATAGTTTTTGGGTGATGTTAGAGTTAAAAATTTTATAATTATTCTTTTTTTCTCTCTTTCTTTCTTTTTTTTTTTTTAGAGAGAGAAAAGGCTTTTACAGAATGTTTGTTGAAGTGTAATTTTTTTAATCAAGAAAATACCATACATTGTGTCATTTTGTAGTACAAATCAAACAATTCTGAACATTTTGAGACTGTCCTCTGTAATATACTTCTGATTAGGGTTAGGAACGAATGTGTCAAATTTTGTGTGAGATTTTTCACGTGCTTCCAGACTAGTAACTGTTTTTATCGTGCTTTGACATGTATGTCAAAATGACACACGCCATATAAAGCAGTAAACAAGCATTTGTAGACATGTTATAGATGCAGTTTATTTAAAAAAATAATAAAAATCTGTAAAATGATTGACATTATCATCATTTCTGTTGATAGTCTCTTATCTCTATTCAGCATCACCAGCCCCTTCTACACAGAGGGGCAAAAAATCCTTCATTCATTGTTCATTGTGTGTGACAAGATCCATAACTAGTTCATTTCCCCTAATGGAATGATCTCTTTCTATGTCTCTCTCTCTCTCTCTCTCTCTCTCTCTCTCTCTCACTCAAACAAACACTTGCACACACACACATGCAGAAACAAAGCCATCTGGTGTTGGCAGGCACTAAGGATCCGAGGCCGTACTACTGCACAAAGACGTGGTGGTGTGGTCTTGTTCTGCTGCTGATCGGAGAAGGATCCCTGTTTGCATCCTACGCCTTCGCTCCGCTCTCTCTCATAGCCCCCCTCAGCGCTGTGTCTCTAATAGGCAAGTATTCTTCAAACATATGTCTCACATCAACTCAGAACATTTACAAGTTAAGTTATATAATACGCTATCCAAAGATATTCACGGATACAGCATGAGCTTTTTGTGTTTCTATTCCCTTCACAGCCAGCTGTATTTTAGGGTTTCTGTATCCGAGAGAAAAATGGAAGCCAAAGGAGTTTCTGAGTAAGTGCTTCATCTTTGCTTCTGCTTTACCACTATCGGTGGAATGGTATGAGAACGATGGTGAACGTTGTAGCTGTGAGCGATTATTGACAAGTCTTACCGTTTCTTCATCCTGAGCGTGTACATACACTGTCGCTGCATTCGACTTACCTCAGAAGTGTGAAGTCGGAAGTCAGAGTTACGTCATTTTTACCGCCATGCGTTCGAGCTACAAAATAAGGGAAAAAACATGTTCGTCTTGTGTTAGTAACAATCTCGCCAGCTTACTGTTATGATCAACAAACACAAATACTAGTATAAACAGTTTATAAATAAAGAAGGGTTTCTTTGTTTACTGATGTCATTTGCTGAAATCAGAGTTGAGGAGACCATCCCTGATTTCCAAGCAGGAATTTTTGAGTCGACTGGGTGTTTTCTTAGTTTTTTTTTCCTAGTCGGAGGTCGGAAATGACAAGTTTAGTCGGATACAGCATTAGTAAGGTGTAGGGGTGTAATGATGCAACATTACACAAGAATGTTACTATGTGCAAATTGCGAATCAGCATTTTAGTAATTGCGCATCTATTGCAATTGCATTATTTGAACAGCAGCGCTCCCACTATGCGCAGCTCACAGAGTTAATAAGGGTCGCGAGACTGAATACTGGAAGTTAAACACGGAAGTCGGGCATTTTAGCCAACTTTAGAGTTCTATTAGTTTAACACCTCAGGCGCTGCTACAAAGCATGTTGTTTTGCGTTATTTATGATTCAGAAAATAAAATGTCTTCCAGTCATCATTTTTCTTCGTAAATTTTTTTTGTTTAAAATATTCTAAGAATCGAATTGTGAAACCAGTATCGTGAATCGAATCAAATCGCGAGCGGAGTGTATCATTACACCTCTGTTAAGGTTTTAAGAAAAAGGAGCAGAACTAAGCAGCTCTACTTCAGCTCGGGGCAGAGCTCATTTCAGGGCCAGAAAAATGTAGACAGAATTCTGAAATTCTGTGGTGTATAAATTATATAAAGATAATTTAACACTTTTATACATTACAAACCTTTTAAAAGTTTTTAAAGCACTGAAAAGGTTTATTAGAGTTAATCTGAAACCCTAGGATCCAGTATGCTCATAGCTGCTCTTTATCCTTTTTGACTAGTTTAAAAACATTATTATTAAAGGAGGCATGAAGAAAAGATTCATTCTGCTGTCAATACTGACACACTGCATGTTTTTATTGTAAAAGAGTCCATATTAAACTGCAGTTCCTTTTTTTTTTTTTCTTTTTTTTTCCTCAGAGTGCTATATTTTATCATTCCTCGGCTGTGCCTTGACTGTAGCGGGCACGTACCTGTTTGTCACATTCGGGCCAAACTCTCACGAGCAACTGAATGCCGAAAACATTGTGAAGCACCTGATTGGCTGGCCTGTCCTCCTGTACCTGGTGAGACTAAAACTCAACATCTCGCAGCACTTCTGCTATTCAGACTCAGCTATGTATCTCAAATATATGTGCTATAATCTAATTTGATTCCCCTTTCTGTTCCCCAGCTACTGGAGATCATCACATTCTGTCTGGTGCTGTATTTTTACAAACATCACAATGCAAACTACCTCGTGCTTGTCCTGCTGCTAGTGGCACTACTGGGTGAGGGACATTTTCTGAGGGTTTTTATTTTTACAGAAACCTATCACCTTTTAGTCAGAATGCACATTTTGCTAATAAAAAGCAGATGGGAACCAGTACAGATATTTCATTTGCATAATGCGTACCAGCTCTTATTGACCTTCATGTCTTTTAGCACTTATTAGGGTGTAGGAATATTATTATTTGTATTAATGGACATAAATGGAATTCCCTCACTTGTTTCAGAGTTGCTTCTTTTATTAAATAAATGTTAAACATAGCTTTATTTTTTGACAATAAATTAAAATATCCAGAAGTCCGGAAGCCGTCATTAGGCTATGAGAACCACATGAACATCTCCAAAATATATTTAAAACATTTTTTTATATATATATATATATATATACAGGTATCACATAACCAGTTCCAGGGTTTTCCGGTTCAATCCTTAGCTCATGTTAATCTCTGTGTGGAGTTTTGCATGTTCTCCATGCGTCTGTGGGTTTCCTCTGGATTGTCCAGTTTCTTCCCACCTCCAAGAAACATGCCAGTACATGTACTGGGCTGCACTAAATTGCCCCTAGTTGAGAAGGAGTGTGTGAATGTGTGTGTGCGTGGTTACCTGTGATGGATTGGTGTCCTATTCAGGGTGTATTCCCATCTCACTCCCAGTGTTCCCGGGATAGACTCCAGATCCACAGTAACTCTGATCAGGATAATGTGCTTACTGAAGATGAATAAGTGAAGAGGAGGAACAATTAACCTTCAGATGTTTAACACTTAATGAAATTTGTCCCAATGCTCATTCCTCGTTCATTGCACTATCTTCCATTAAGACATGTTCATCAGAACCACTAGAGCATTGTTAATAGTAACTGAAGTGTATTCTTCATTGTGCATTTCTTTGTGTTCTTTGCCCTTCAGGCTCTGTGACTGTCATCACAGTGAAGGCAGTTGCAGGGATGGTGGTTCTCAGCATTCAGGGCTCCCTCCAGCTCAGTTATCCCATTTTCTACGTCATGTTTGTCTGCATGGTGGCCACCATCTTCTTTCAGGCATCGTGAGTCTCTCTCTCTCTCTCTCTCTCTCTCTCTCTCTCTCTCTCTCTGTGTGTTTCTTCTTCAAGGAGAACATATCTGTTAATGTAGGTGCTGTTTAACTTGTAGTTTTAGCTCAAACCAAATAATAAAGTAAGGAATAAAACACTTGGGAACATGCTGTTATAGGAACATAATCAACAACAGGGTGGTGTGATGCATCCTGATGTGAGGTGGCATTACTGCCACTACCCCAAACTTGATTGTTTCCCTATGACAGTGTTTTATTCCTCTTTAACACCAGCTAACCATTTTTACCCTTGAATGTTGTGAAACATCCACGAAGCAAGTTCTTGTTTTCACTTACGTTATAACAGCTATGAACTCTCATTGTTTCCTGTAAGTTAATAAGCCAAAACATGCAGCTTGTTACCAAGAAATTGCAAAGAACACAATCCTCCGTCCTGAAGGAAATGTATCTCATGTAGGAAAACGTAAAGTTACAGCTTTACCTCTGACCGTTACAAAGCACTAACACCGTGAGGCTCCTTCTATAAATATTAAATCAACATCTTCTTACGGAAAAGATGTCATTGGGCGTCTGCCGTACAAATCCCTGTGTAAATTGTTTCGACAGAAACTACGGTGACGTGTGATTTGCCTTGTCACTGGAACTATTGTCAGAGTCACTGTTATAGAAGTTTAATCACCACCACCTGACCAGTCAGAGAACGTAACAGTGACTATGTACATGCACATCAATATTCTGATAATAGTCGGAATTTTGGGGGAAAATTTTTGCGAATTAGTATTGAGTCATGTAAACGCTGCAGTCCGATCGCCCGATTCAGATTAAGACAATGTTCTGATTCCCCAAATTCTGATTCCCGCCCCTGGAATACGTCTGTTTTAATAGGAAATTTGTTGCATATAAACACCTTATTCAGAAAATCCACAGAAAGGAGATATATGCGCACGCTCGGTCCGCAAGGAATTGCGTGTAGCAACGGCAACAACTTGAATCTCCCGGGAAAAGCGCATGTGTAGATCGGCATACTCACAACAGCCATGTATAAAGGAATATTCCGATGCCTGTGCGCATATGAACATTGTATTCGGAATATCTGCAACCCGACTATAGATCTTGAATGGAATTTGAATATGCATGTAAACGTAGTCAGTGATGTGGTTTAAGATTGCTTGTGAAAGCAAGTAAAAGCTAGTGAGCATGATGTTAAGAGTCTTATCACCCACACTCATAAAGAGTGAGTTTATCTGTTTTTATAATTGTGGAGCTGGCAGTGTTTTGTACACCGTTCAGACTAAACTTAACTGTTAGCTGCTGACTTTCATTATTAGCCATATAAGCGTTGTTGAGAGAATTTTTTTTAATACACTGCCGACTAAATGTTTTGGAATAATTTATCTTTAGCGATTCCTGATCTGATGGTTTGGTATAATGGTTTGAGGTTATGTTTAATGTGTGTTTTGGAGAAAGCATTCCATGGTCTAGCAGTGTGGTCTTCAGAGACTGAGCAGAAATGAACAGAGGTATTTTTGTTCGTGGTCTGAATACGACTGACCGGCATGCACTTTGTTTTGTTCTGTGCTTTGTTCCCCCCCCACAGATTCCTCGCTCAGGCGTCCCATTTGTACGATTCATCCGTCATCGCCTGCGTTAACTACATCTTCTCCACCACGTTTGCCGTCGGTGCAGGTAACACACACGGCTTGTCCGTTTATCCGTCATGAAATTTTACCAACACACCACTCATTTCAGGATCCTAGTATTCAGTGTCCGCTTCTTTTTTTTGTGTGTGTGTTGTCTGTATATTCTGCATGTATGTATTAGTTTCATTGTTATATTGTAATCACCTTCTTTATCTTTTGAATCTAGGAGCTGTATTTTATCTGGAATTCAACCAAGAGGATGTTCTGCACATCTGCATGTTTTTATTAGGGTGAGTGTGATGGATTATATCCGAGTGACTTTCTTTCTGTATTCCCTCCTACTCTCCAAGAGGGGATTCTTCTTATAATATTCACATTTGATAAAATTCACAATTTTTTTTCTTTCCCCCCAATACGGTGTTCTTTTATTTATTCATTCCTTCATTGTTGTAGCTTGCTTACTCAGGGTTTAATTTCATGAAATATTGTCACATCTCATCATTAATTCATTACCAGCATCCACATTCAATATAAATTCACTCTCCAGTAAAGAATATTGGTTATATAACCTATATTGCAGTGGTCAGAAATATGAACTCGAATTTATACCAAGACCTCCTTCCGTATCCAGACGATAATGGTATTAGAAAATGAATAAATGATGGTGCTTATTGTTACATGAATTCATTTAAATGTTAAGCGCTCTTTATAGTTAATAAATGATAGAAAATTTCATTTACCTATACAAGCTACCTATAAATAAAGGCTGATCGTTTAAATAAAAAATAAATAAAAAAAAAGAAAAAAATTTTAATGACTCTTTGGAAATAGTAGTGGAAGGAAGTAAACAAACTAGAAGAGTTAAAATTCATTTAATCATCTCTACTAATAGTCTGCTAAGTCTCCCTCAGTTTACATTTATCGAAACACATTCTTGGACACACACTTATACAAATGAATATGTTTTCAGTGTGTAACTGGGAAGTTATTAGGATTATCAGGACTTTTTCACGACATTTAAGCACCAACATTAGAACATTTATGTGTGCACTTATGAGTTTATGATCTTCGGCTCTTTCTACAGATGTGCCATGTGCTTCCTCGGTGTCTTCCTCATCACCAAAAACAAGAAGAGAGCCAAAGCATTTGAGCCGTACGTGACCATGGACATGGTGAAAGGTTGGTGCAAGACACATATGATCATCCAAGAACATCTACTAAAAAAAAAAAAACCCCACAAAAATGTGACTGTGAATCACATTTACTGTATATTTAATGTATATTAGACCCAGCGTCTAATATTTTTTTGTTTCTATAGCAACAGATAATTCGCAGGGACTTTTATGGAGCGCACGGCACAAAATCAAAGGCTAATAATTAAGAGTTTTATTATTTAACGGGGAAAAAAAGTATAATTATTGATATGATTAAACATTAATGGTGTCTGCAGTGGCAGTAATAGCCAGTAAGTTTTCCACCGCGAGACGTCTTCAGAGCAGACGATTTGGTTTCACGGGAGGAACGTGAAATGCTGTACGTTTTCGTCTTATTAACTTCTCGAAATATAAAACGGAGGCTAGTGAGTTAGCAACCGTTTAGAGGCGCTATAATGTAAGTGATAACGTGTTTCACAGTTCTTCCGTGGCATTAAGTGTAACTAGAAACATTTTAAAAGCTTTCTGTGGTGTTCAGTAAGAAGTTAAAATTTACGATCCTTGGCAAATCGCCATCATATAAGAGGAATGAAACGATTGGAGGTGTGCTGTTATAGGAAAATAATCGACTTCACAGTAGTAACGTTGACTCCGCGTCTTTTATTCCGTACAGGTTTCTGTGAAATGTATAAACAAGGTTCTGATTCTTGCGTCGGTGCAAGCCGATCGTCTCGTAGATTATTATTAGCATAGTGACTGTTCTGCTTTGTTTTGAAATGTTCATAATAATGTTAATACATTTTAATAGTATATATACATTTCTCTGTTTTTAACACAGGCATTCCAACGATCCATGAAAAAGGCTGGCCTGTTCAGCCGGATTATAACAATTCTTTCTCCTACGGCACCCTCGTGAACAACGACGGCGTGACACCTGCATCTCTACCAGTTGTGAATCAGGATACGTGTGTATCTCCCAGCACGGGTCACTCGTACCACGCAGACGAGCTTAAAAAAGACTAGTTATACCTCTGGCTCCAGAAACAGGAATTAAGACCTGAAACGCTAAAAAAAAAAATTCAAATAAATAAAAGCTGCGTCAGACCTTATTGCTCGATTCAAGCATTTAGTTCTGCAGACTACTGAATGACTTGCTGGTGCAGAAAAATGAATCTGGAAGACTTTGGAAATATCTTTAAAAGCTTGAATTTGCAGCAGAGGTTTGAGGCAATTCAGGAGCAACAAACTGTCAGAACGTCAACGTTTTTTGTTGTTGTTTTTTTTTTTTTTTTTTAAACTACTGTGGGTATCAGGGTGAGCTAAAGCAAAAACGCAGATCCGGACATCATTCCACCCTGCTGTTACTCTTAACCTGTGCTGGTGTTCAGCATTTGTGTGCGTTTCCACTGTAACTTACTGCTATAATGTTCTTCACTGATTTTGCAGTCAGCCAAAGAAAACTTTTTCCCTAATTCATAATAACTGACTATAATGAAGATTGTGGTGAGTGTATGATTATCATGTGATTAGAGAATCTCATTCGCTCTCATTTCATAAAGGAGACCTATAACAATCATATTTATTATAATATAAACATGCCTTAAAACAAAAAGTTGTAATTTTCCAATATTGCCTTTGGTGGCATGGTGCCGGTAGCACCGGTTTGACTCTGTGCTCGGGTTACTGTCTGTATGTTGTTTCACACGTTCTTCTCATGTCTGTTTGAGTTTCCTCCAGGTTCTCCGGTTTCCTACAAACTCTCAAAAACATGCCAGTAGGTCAGTTGGTCATTTAGCAACTCTAAATTAGCTTTAGGTATGAATGTGTGTGCATGGTGATCTGAGATGGACTGGCATCCCATCCAGGGTGGTGACATTTTTCTGGCCCAGAAATTAGCTCTGCATCTGCTAGTCTATATAGTCACAGAGCTTCTTTTCCCTGAAAGGCAGTTTAACAGAGTGGGATGGGGTCTGTTTGGCCGATGTGGGGAAACTCATCAGGCTTTAAAAATTACGTAGTGCTCCTTTAAGAGGATTAATTCAATGATGCTTTATTCAGCGTATTTTAGTTGATTTGTCGCCACAACTCCTTAATTCCTTATATAAAAGCTATTCATCCTACTCTATGCTGTTATAGCATCAGTTTACTCTTGTCAGAATAATCACAGTCAGTCATGCATCTAGAATAATGTACCCAGTTCTAGATCAGCAGCCTGTAGGGTTTAAAAAAGAAAAAAAAACTCCTGCTGGAGAATTTGCAATATATTGCACAAAGTTGATTCAGAATGACCGACGTTTTGGAGTGTGTTGTGAGCAGTGTGTTATTTATGAGTAGACAACAAGTGTAATGATTCGAAGATGAGGAGAACCTGCACATATGTGTAAACAATCGCATTTACTCACTCACTCTCTCGTTTGTAACCGTCTTTGTTCTTTCCCCAGAGAATGATTCTTGGGGTCCAAACTATATTTCTGTATGTCTTAGTGCTGGACAAATTCAAACATTTTGTTTTGTGGGTGATTCAAAAAGATGATTCAAAGCAGAGTTCCTAGCAATAAACGACAAAGTTGTTGCGGTGACGGTGGATATCCCGTCTGCCGAGCTAGTCTTAAACACTCTAATTAACTATGTTGCTTACACGAAGGTCATGTGGTATCATCTTACTTACATGTTCGATTAATCGTAAATCATTTAAAATGACAAACATGGCCGGCAAAAAACTGACTAATTAGTGTTAGCTAGTCACGAAGCTTTGCTAATGGAGTACATTAGGACATGTTAATACATGAATAGCTAGCTAGATAACTGCCATTAATTAAGGTATTAAATATAGCATGATGACTTGTTTTACACAGAGGCATTGTCAGTGGATTAGCTAGTGATCTAGCTTGGTTGTTGGCCAATGTTACTGATTAAGTATTAAGTAAAATAAGGTATTTAGAAATGTCCAGAAAATTCCAGAACAGCTGAATTCCAGCTGTTTTTGAAAGCTACTGCAGGACTCTTCAAATTTTTGCTTTTCATAATCAAATTAACCTTATCTCTCATTATTTTTATATTCATTATGAATCCCAAAAACTTCTTACCAATGACGAGCATTCACGAATGTCTTAATGAAGGTGTTATGAATGTTTTGTGCAGCTGATTAGCACTGACCTTACACTGAAATTTGATCAATTGAGGATCTCAGATCAGATGTTTTTCTGAGATCTTTCACTGATCAACATGCTTTAAAAGCCTTATATTGTCATTGGCCTTAGTGCCTCTGGTGTGAGCTTGTGGAGAACACAGTTTACCATTTATACCGCTAATAATTTATTTCCATGTTGTGGTCACTTTATTTCTGAAGGTAAACTTGTAGCTCTCTTTTGTGAAGGGAATTTAATTTATTAAGTATTTGTAATCATTTGTGTAGAAAGAGTAGAAAACGGCGCACTGTCTTAATTTGCAATTCCAAAGAAACCATCATCGTCTGGACCGAAGGGAAAATGTATAAATGTGTAGAAGATTTGTGTCAGAATGATGTTTTTCTGGGTAACACTAATTAATCATGGTTCTCGATTATCTTCAGAGTTCAAATCGATAAAATTAGCCAAACACTGATTTGATCTGTGGTTGAAGTAATAAGAATGCGACTGTAATTGGTTCTTTTTGATTCCTGCTTAATTTCTGCAGTGTGACTGTAAGTGTTCCACTTTTGGGCATTAAAATTTTTACGCTGCATTCCATCTTAAGTGTTTGTGTGTCTCACAGTGTACTAATGGAAAAATTGTAAAATCATCTTGTAAAAAAAAAAAAAAAAAAAAAAAAAAAGTTTATTAGTAATAAACTTTTACAGAAGATTGCTTTAAGCCATATATGGGCAATTGTATAGAGTTTAAGATAATAATAAATTTGACCATGACTATAATTATAAAATATGTATTAAATAATTCATATAATAATAATAAAGTAATAGGTAAAGGTGACACATGCACAATTGCAATTCCTGTGGTAGCTCCAATTATAAATTACTGGACATGCACTCACCATCCACTTTTTTAGGAACGCCTGTACACCAGCACATTTATGCAGGTATCTAATCTGCCCATCATGTGGAAGCAGTGCAGTCCATAAAACATGCAGATACAGATCAAGTGCTTGAGTTAATGTTCACATCTAATAATCACTCTTTACAACCACGGTGAGTGGAAAAGCATCTCAGCATGCACAAAACATCAAACCTTGAGTTGGATAGGCTACAATGGCAGAGGACCACATCAGGTTCCACTCCTGTCAGCCAAGAACAGGAATCTGAGGCGATCTTGGGCACCTAGACTTCCTGTCAGCTCAAACGAGGCTGGTCATTCTCCTCTGAGCTCTCTCATCAACAAGGTGTTTCAGCCAGCAGACCCTCCGCTCATGGGATGTTATTTGTTTTTTGCACCATTCCTTGTAAACTCTAGAGACTGTTGTGTGTGAAAATCCCAGGAGATCAGCAGTTTATAAAATAATCAACGCAGCCCATCTGGCACCAACAACTTTGCCACGATTAAACTGACAGAGATCACGCATTCTGATGTTCGATGTGAACATTACCTAAAGTTCTTGCCCTGTAGCTGCTTGATTTTATGTATTGAGCTGCTGCTACATGATTGGCTGATTTGATAACAGCATGAATGTGTAGGTGTACAGGTTTTCTTAATAAAGTAGATGATTAGTGTATATTTACATACAACATATAATAAACAAAATATACACAGGGCAACGAAAACTTTTAATATATATAAACAGAAAAGATAGGTGTATGAGATAAATGTAAGTCACGCTGAATAAGGGTGTCTGCCAAATGCCATAAATATAAATGTAAATATTAAATGCTGAACTGCAGTTGGCCAGCACGTGGCTAAGGGCTGTGTGCAGTCACCAATGGTATGCCAATTGCAGGGGGTCTAATGTGGCAGGCAGGGAGGAACAAATGATTGCTCGGAGCATCAGCTTTAAGAACATACAGTGGTGCTTGAAAGTTTGTGAACCCATTAGAATTTTCTATATACCTGCATAAATATTGTATGAACTAGAACATCTTCAGAGTTTCACACAAGTCCTAAAAGTAGACAAAGAGAACCCAATTAAACAAACGAGACAAAAATATTATACTTGGTCATTTATATATTGAGGAAAATGTTACATATCTGTGCAGTTAATCTGAAGGTGGAATTAGAGTCGGGTGTTTTCAATCAATGGGATGACAATCAGGTGTGAGTGAGCGCCCTGTTTTACTTAAAGAGCAGGGATCTATCAAAGTCTGATCTTCATAACACATGTTTGTGGAAGTGTATCATTGCACAATCAAAGAAGATTTCTGAGGACTTCAGAGAAAGAGTTGTTGATGCTCATCAGGATGGAAAAGGTCACAAAACCATCTCTAAAGAATTTGGACTCCACCAATCCACAGTCAGATTGTGTACAAGTTGAGGACTCAACCAACAAAAATCCAAGAGCAAGAAGTATAATAGTCCGTGAGGCCACAAAGGAATGCAGGGTAACTTCTAAACAACTAAATGTTAATGTTCATGAGTCCACTATCAGGAGAACACTGAACAGCAATGGTGTGCATGGCGGGGGTGCAAGAAGAAAGCCACTGCTCTCCAAAAAGAACATTGCTGCCCATCTGCAGTTTGCTAAAGATCACGTGGAGAAGTCAGAAGTCTACTGGAAAAATGTTCTGTTGACAGATAAGACCAAAATAGAACTTTTTGGTTTAAATGAGAAGTGTTGTTTGGAGAACAGATATGGAATATTGGATCATTTCCCTCAATAAATAAATGACCAAGTATAAATGTTTTATCTCATTTGTTTAACTGCGGTCTCTTTATCTACTTTTAGGACTTGTGTGAAAATCTGATTATGTTTTAAATCATATTTATGCAGAAATACAGAAACTTCTAAAGGTTCATAAACTTTCAAGCACCACTGTAGATCATAACAAACCATACATATTGTTGCTCGAATGGCTTGTCAAACTTATTCAAAGACTTCACAAAACTGGTTTTGTGATGCTCCGTTAAAAAAAAAAAAGTTTCTTCTACAAAAGCTCCAAGAAAATGACAAATTGTAATAAAAGAAAAGATGTCGTGTTTTTAGTAAGTCTTATATCACTCTTTACCCCAGTCTTTGCTTGTTTTGCATATGTCCCACAACATGAATTGTTGTAACTTCTGTTGAATAAAACACTTTGGGACGTGCTGTTACAGTGAAACAACTTTGGTTTGGTCATGTATCATATGTATGTGAAGTTATTTTCCTGTAACTTCACATTCCATGCTTCATTTCTAACAGAAATGTTACATACTGCAGCTTTAAAGAAGCGAACAGGTGTTTGCGACCGCGCGTAATATCAGCTAATACCGCCCCCTTCCGCGAGCTCTAACCCCATTGGCTGGCGCGATCAGAAGCCTGAATTTTATTGGACAGTCATTGTGTCAGTGACTACGCTGAGCATCCTCTGGATCTTCTTCGGTCAGGAGAAAAGGGTTTAAAGGCCGGGTAATTATATTCATACCGCTCTGCCATGAAATGGCGACAAGCGGAAGCTGAAGGCGATAGTCTCTGACTCCAAACGCCGAGTTGTGGATTTTATTTTGAATTGGTTTCGGTAAGCGTTTGCTTAAATAACCTGTTTATTTTTGTCTGCTTGGGCGGATTTGGTCCTCATCTCCTTAAGAGATAAAGTTGTCGGCTTTTCATACAGTTTATCGCAGCGATATTTTGTTTACTATCCGCTCTGTCAGTCTTTTTAGCGTGTTTACAACAAGGACACTTTCCGTGAGGCGAAATCGATCATTATAGGTCTCTAACTGCTGGTCCTTGTGCTTTTTGGGTAAAAAAAAAATAGCAGTGTACATAAATTTAATCGCATTTGTGACGCCAAGGTGCGAAAAATGACACATGTTTATCCAGAATTTGCTTTGTGTTCGATTTCTTTTTTTAACCAAAACGCGCCTATAATAAGATTAGTGCTGGATAAGGAATGCAATTGCATTGTGACCGCTGGATGGCGCTGTTATACATGTAAACTAGACTTTGTCAGGTGTACCTACCATTACAGGTGTGCCATGTAGCTATAATTACTGACGGTAGCCACACAGTTTATTATTAATGGAAGTGGAACCCCACTGATCATGTGTTATTTTGATGGTGGACCAGCATTGACATTAATATGATGGTATGAGCGGTGCAGCGAAGAGCTTGGGTTACTGTCTGTGTGGTCCACTGGGTTCTTCTGGGTTCTCTGGTCACCTCCAGCCTCCCAAATATATGCTGTACGCTAAATCAGGCAATCCTAGGTGTGAAAGTGTGTGTGCACGGTGCCCTGTTATGGACTGGTGTCTCATCCAAGGCGTATACCTGTCCCACGCCGTGCCGGCCAGGGCGCGTGCCTGCCGAGGGGTGTTCGCTGGACTGTATAAAACACTTTGGCTAGAAGAAAGAAGTGGGGCGGAAGAAAAAAAGTTCAGCCACAGCCTTGAATGCCTAGACTAGGTTACACCCCTGGTCCTGCCTCACACCCAGTGTTTCCAGGATAGGCTCTGGATCCACTTTGACAGTAACCATAATAAAGTGCATACTGAAGACAAATGAATGGTGAGATATCGGGTACATTAGTGTTGTTGAGCTTTTTAAACACCTAACTATAACTGCTGAGTTGAGAAACAGTCAAAACTATCCAGCCTCTATGGGTCATAACTAACACTAACGAAGGCTAGAGGATGATTAACACACTATGCATGGAGAAAAAAAACTGAACTCTGGTTTTTAATTGTACACCTACAAGGTAGATCATCACTATAATGTGGCCATAAAATTAATGAGGTGTTTAAAAATGCCAGTAGCACTTCTGTACCTGATATACCGCTACATACTACCATATCAATGCCATTACTGTGCTAAGAGTGGTCTCGCTCTTAATGCAGCTACAAGGTGGGTGTTCCTAATAATATGGCCACTGAGTGTAGGCTATCTTTGCTCAGGTGTTAATTTCGTCCGTGTAGCTTGAAGGGGGGGGGGAGAGCCAAAATAATAACTCCCTATACCATACCCAGGCTTCTCTACCTTAGAATTTTTGTTTTGTTCAGTCTGAGATTTTGTGAGATGTCAACACATAATTTCCAGTGAATTAATTATTATAGAAATAATAACTTCTTAGAAAGTGCACATTAATATAAACCTTGCATCTCACACTGCTGTCAAAGATACTGTTATAAAAATTTAATCAACACCTTCTGAACAATTCACCAGCGCTGTGGTAAAATAAAAAATGAATACCATTCACTGTATAGGAATTCACTTTATATTAATCCTGATTTTGGGGATATTTAACCCTTATCGTCTGTTCTGTTGAAATTTTGAAATACATTTCCCAAAAGTGGTGATATGTTCTCAAAGGAAACGGCCTGGGTCTTAACCAGAAATCCATCTTTACTCAATGGCCTTCACTGTCTCTGTCTATGTATAGTCTACTGGCCAGGCAGGCCGATGCAGATGATGCGTGATGGACTGAAGTTGTGGAGTAATGGCTCCGATGCCCACAGCAGTGACCCTGAGGAAGATGAGGATGAGGAGGAGATGTTGTTTGGGGAGAATGATGATGAGTCGGAGGACATGATGGACTTGAGTGACCTGCCCACCTCACTGTTCGCCTGCTCTGTACACGACACCGTGTTTGAGGAGGACAGGCAGCGGGTGAGTGTGAGTGTGTGTAAGGTCCACAGTGAGGTGATTGTTTGCAGGTTTGGTATAACATGTCTGCATGTGAGTAACAACTGATCTCTGTACAGGATAGGCTTTGCCTGGATCAGAAGGAAACATTAAGGAGGCATTCACAAATCCAACATTCATTCCATGTGAATCAAGTATGGGCAAAAATGACTGATCTGAGACTGCCGATCAGTGGTGGTCTCGTTCTGCGTCTAAGAGATCTGTAGCACAATATCAGAACACAATTCTACACTCAATCAACTGAAATAATGAAACAAGCCAAACATGCTGTGTATTATGCGACATGCCTCATTTTTTTTTTATTTAATTTTATTAATGAGAGCTGCTAAACGGACCCATGAGGTGCAAACTTAACCTAAATATGTCCCATGTCAAACCAAACAACAAATGAACCAAAAGTATTGATTTCACTTTAATTTGGAATTGGCAAATGGTGACGTGAGTGTGCTTTAAGGTTAGAGCTCAGTTTGTTAGTAATTACTATCATGGCTAGCTATTTCAGTCCCAGTTTCTCATCCATAAGCCAGATAGATGTTCATTCTGTCAGTGTTTGATACTGACTGCCATATTTACTAGTGACATTGAAACTGTTCTCTAAGGCCATGTTCACAATGGATTTATTTTGGTATTTATTGAAAAATCCAGCAATATCATTCATTTAAAAGAGAACGATACAGGGCCAAAGTGTAAAACTTACCAGAGTTGAAGTTTTGCTGGAATGTATGCTGGTGTATACATGCGTCATCCGATAGAACGGTCTTGGCAAGGATTTAGTCAGTCGTGTGAGTACTACATTAAAGGCGCTTGTAGGTTAAAACGGTTATGCCTGTAGATAAAAGACTATACATGCGTGTATATGTTGTATGACTACAAGTAC
>JANDJT010000228.1:25755006-25768769 GCA_024331685.1 Stegophilus panzeri
TTGATAGTGTATCAACTTTATTAATAGGCACTGTTTCAAAGAGGATCAAATGTTTGCTTGTCCAAATATGTCAAAAATGTCAACAATTTCCATGGGGTGTACTTATTTTTTCACATGACTGTATTCATTCTCTCTCTGTGTCTGTCTGTCTGCCTTTTAACATTTGACACCAGACCGTGTGGTAACAAATCTATGATCCAACATTTTGCCCTTGTTTTCATTGTCAGGTGACCTCTACCATTTAAAAAAAAACAAAAAAAAAACATCGTACACTCTTTTTCTCAGGATACCAAGAGCACTGAACTGGGACCTATGGGATATATAAGGAGTTCAGAACATAGACGGGTTATCACAAGTTGTAATTAAAATCAGATAATCACCAGACCAGGCAATGTTTTTCCAGTCTTCACCTGTCCAGTTTGAGTAAGTCTGTGCCCACTGTACTCTCAGTGTCCTGTTCTTGACTGACATGAGTGGAACCTGATGTGGTTTTCTGCTGTCGGAGCTCATCCGCCTCAAGGTTTGACGTGTTGTGCATTCTGAGATGCTTTTCTGCTCTCAACGATTGTAAAGAGTGATTATTTGAGTTACTGTAGCCTTCCTGTCAGCTCAAAACAGTCTGGCCATTCTCCTCTGACCTCTCTTATCAACAAGGCATTTCCACCCACAGAACTGCCACTCACTGGATGTTTTTGTGCACCATTCTCTGTAAACTGAGACTGTTGTGCATAAAAAAAACCAGGACATCAGCAGTTTCTTAGAAATTCAATACTAGCACCAACAACCATACCACAGAGTCGCTAAGATTCCATTCCCCCCGTTCTGATGTTTGATGTGAACATTAACTGAAACTCTTGACATGTATCTGCATGTTTTTATTGTGCTGCTGCCACAGGATTGGCTGATGTACAAGTTTTCCTATTAAAGTGACCAGTGAGTGTACTACCATACTGAAAAGCATGTCAGAATAGGAGTATGCCTGTAAAGCCTTTATGTAAATTGAATAAGCGCAGTGTAATTAGCTGAGAGTTTAAGGTTAAAGCATGATTGCAGCATTTGTTAGTGTTTTAAACAAACGGTACTTTTTTTTTTTTTTTTTTTCTCTCTCTCTTTTTTTCCTGAAAATTATTTAATTTTGAACGTGCACTTTAACCTTTATTTACTATACAAACAACGTCATTGCAAGCAGTAGTATAATAATACTTATAAAAATGAATCCTGACAATAGCACAAACAATTCTCAATCTTTTTTATAGTCTTGCTGCCTATGATGGAGATCCCATCCCAAAAAGACAGCCATGTTTACCCTGTCCAGCTTTAATATAGATTTGATTGGAGTGGTAATATTTCCAGCAATACTGAACATTCATAGTGTAGAAGCACTGGTTGCACAGACATGTGTACTTTTATATAGAATCTGACAGTGTAGGAAAAACCTGTTGTTTTTTTTTCTGCTTCGGAGCATGATACAGAATCACACCGTCTAATGGGAAACATTTGAATTGTTGGCTGTTATCACAGTTTTACATGATTTACAAGCTATTGCATAATATGAAGTTTTTGACATTTTACTTGAAGCTTGTGTAAAGTTTTTTTTGTCTGACTCTTCTGAGTCCTATATTATAAATGTTAAAACAAAGTACTATGTTTTTTTGGTAGCTAGCTGTTAATCTAAAGGTTAATCTATAGAAAAGCTACATTTGTTAAATTATTTTAATGACTGAGTAATAGAAATAAACATAATATTGCATTATTTTATTTTTACATCAATCTGCCGGGTCAAGGATCTGTAGAATACATTCAGAAAATGAAGCGATGTTAGTCTCCGCTGCTCGGCCAATAAAGTAGCTTCAGTCTTTACAAGCTACTTGGTTTAAATGGTAGAATTTCACCTTTTGTGGGAAATATTACAAGTAGGAAATGGTAACGGATACGCACCAAGTGCCCGTGTGTTGCTCCAGGCTAAACGCTTATTTATTTTCGGGTGTTCATCATGTAGACTCGCACTCATTTTGGTAATGAAACATTCTAATCGCTTGATCACATTTAAGCAATTTAGGTGATTAAACTAGTTTAAACAAAGGGCGTGTCACTGCAGTGAGAAAATGAACTTTCTACTGGCAGAGTTCAAATATTCAAATTGACCGCAATTCGTTTAGGATTAGAAAACTACTTTGAGTTATAGTGTGTGGTTTGGGACACAGACGAGCTGGTTAAAAATCACAATTCTATGAGTTTTAACAGTATAGCAATCTTCAATAGTGTTTGAAAACATCCCCCATTGAGTACAATGGAAAACCCAGGAAGTTCCAATTGGTCGTCTGCTTTAGGTTTCTATACATAAAATTAAATGTGGCATAGACTGTACTTTAGACTTAGAACCTCTACAACTATTGCTAATGTTAGTAAAGATGCATCAATATAATTTGATTTGTTTTGGGGGTTTTTCCCTCATCAATACCGATACTGATACCAAAATGAGTAACCTACTTAGAATTAATTAATCGGGATGTCAAGTAACATTTTATTTAGCTCTGTTTATGGTGTACATGGTGGCCACGAACTGTGCACATGTATCCATGCACATACGCTACACTAGGCTTGTTCTTGAAAACGTTAGCTAGCTGATTTTAAATGCGCTGCAGTAGCTAGCTAGATTAGTTTCCTTTGATAAAGTTGCAGTGGAGAGGAGCGGGTTTTGTGTCACGTATGAAACAACGATAAGTTAAGTACGTTTTTGTTTCCATTATGTCAGAATCCCTTGTTGTCATTGAACAATGGTGACTATTGGCAGTAACAGCATACTGGGTAAGCCCTGTTATTTTCACTCCCCTAGCATTGTCTGGAGATCTTTTTTCCCCTCATCTAGGCAGTATTTGCAGCTAGCATTTGTCTTGCATTTTATGTTTAAGATGTTTTAATAGGTTACTAGTAGAAAGATGCTGTAGTTCTTCCTCTTGATATTTAAACAGAGCACACTTCGCAGTCTGCTTTGTTTTGACTGGTATCATTAATCATGCAATGTGTCCAGAACATTGTCTTTTTGTGTTGCCTGTCCACGTACATTAGGCTTATGTCATGTAATCACGTGGTATCGGATGTAAGGTATCAGACCTATACACGATACCAGTATTGGTATCGATACATCCCTAGTTATTTGTGTTTACTGTTAACACCAGCATCTCTAAATAACTCTCATTTTAATAGGTGCAGTTATGTAACAGACACCTTACAGTAGTTATGGGTTCTGTACCACAGTCAGGTGAAAAACATGCTATTTGTCCCTTTACACCACTATAATGAGGTGGTGTTGTTCTGTGTCTGATAGATGTGTGTGTCTTTCAGTCAGGCAGGATTTGTAACATGAGAGGGGGAAAGGTTAATGAAGTGAAGGACATTACGTAATGTCCACCTGAATGTTTGGGAGTCTGTCGAATGATGTTTGGTTAATTTTCCTTGTCAGCTGTTTGTCAGGGTCAAACTGTCAATATTTTAATAGATCTCCTCTCCGTGGCTGGGTGGGTTATTTTAATATAAGAGAAACAGATAGTAATCTGAGAAGCAAGTCTGGATACAAAGCCCATACACGTCTATGCAAACGCACATGCCAGTTTTAACATCAGTCAAACTGTTTTTTTCAAGGCTCTATTTAAAGTGTGTTTGCTTGCTGATTTAATGGATTACATGGTGAACTTTAGCTGGTTTTGGCCATAATAGGAGCAGGGACTAATAGCAAGAAGTCATGGCATGAGTTTCACAACAAAACTCTGAATCATATCAGAATGTCACAGGTGAGCGAATGTATCTGGTCTATGTCTGAGTAAGTCAGAGCATCAGGCAAAGGAAAGAAGGGCCCTTAAGTTGCGAACTACTGACCTCTGATACAATTCTCACTTTGCTTCCAGAGCCTGATCTTGTATAAAACGTGTATGTTTAAATGAACAAGTATGACGTGGTTTTACTTTCATAAAAAATGGATTCATAATTAAAGGCAAACGAATTGAGCCATATACAGTGTGAATAGTTACCAGTTGGCAAGTGCTGGATTGCATTATCTCCTAAATACACCAATTATTTGATTGTCCTAGGTCTTTCAAAATCTTTTAAGAGTTTCAAAATCACGGTATCAATCATGTTATCTTTCTTGTAAACTTATCTGGGATTTTTTTTAGATCTCAAAAGACTGCTTTTGAAAGGAAAACCGGAGCCTTACAATAATGCAGCATGCACCTAGATTAATAGGAACTCTGTAACCCTACATCCTTTTTACAGTCACAACAGCACTACCTTTTGTTTACTTTTGTTCAGCCAATGAATCCAACCTGTGGAGTCTGTATTAACCTTTGCACCAAACACTGTCATCACTCCAAACAACAGCTTACACTATAATCCAGATAGACTGGGTTTCTTTATCTCTGCTTGTGACTTATTCAATACTAGTGGCCATGATTGACAAGACATGAGTTAAAGGCCTCCGGGGAATGTTCCATAACCGACATCACCATCTATCATAACCATCAATAGATCTTAAGCAAATTCTTATGGTCATGTCATGTGCCATGTAGTTTTCCAGTATTCTTTAACAATTTGCAATCAAGCATCGCACTCATTTCTCTGTAGAGGTTCCAACCAGAGCTGTAGTTCTGTATGTTATACAGCAGCATTTATATTATGTCTGGTTTTATGGTTCATGCATTAAAATAATAGGCCCTAAATCTCAGTTATGTCTCTAATATTGCCCAATATATTACAACAGTAGAATTTCAATCAGAGTTCTGCTGTTAGGGTTTGATTTATTTCTAGGGTAGGATAGCAAAAGTCCATGCAGAACAAGTTTTATTTTATGGCTCTGTTATATGGTTTCATACATGTCTGTATGTTAGAACAGGAATGTGTGAATTCCTGTCACATTTGGTTCTGTGGTTCTACATCCATCCATCCGTCCGTCCGTCCATTTTCCATACCACTTATCCTACACAGGGTCATGGGGAGCCTGGAGCCTATCCCAGGGAACTCTGGGCACAGGGCTTGGGACACCCTGGACGTAGTGCAAACCCATCACAGGGCACAATCGCACACACCCATTCACAGACTACGCACAAATTGGAAATGCCAGTCAGCCTACAATACATGTCTTTGGACTGGGGGACTGGACTGGAGAACCATGAGGAAACCCCCGAAGCATGTGGAAAGCATGCACACAGGGCAGAGGCGGGATTCGAACCCCAAACCCCAGGGGTGCGATGCACACTAAGCCCTGTGGTTTTAAATATTAGACATATTGGACGTCTGGTTTTATGGTTCCGTGCATTAGAACAATAGAACCCCAATTGGAAGCCTGTTCCTATATGTCGCAGTAGGAGAACCTCAGAGTTCTATTCCATTTACTTCTAGGGCAGAACAGCTTTCTGTATATTACAACAGTAGCAGTTATATCATATGTCATGGTTCCATGCATCAGAACAATAGAACCCTAAATCAGAGTTATATCTCAATGTCCCAAATTGTATCATTCTGTTTTTTAAAATTAATGAAAAATGCTAAGATGGATTAGATCTCCAAAGTTCTACATTGCTGGATCTGCTTGGTTAAACCGTGCAACTCCATTCAGAGTTCAGTTACTGTGGTTCTATATAGTTCTACAACAGTAGAACCCAATTATAGTCTTAAAGCAGTGGTGCCCCAATGAGACCTTCTTCTACGGTTCCATACATCAGGATAGCAAGCCCTAAATCACAGTTCATTTATATTTCTATATGTTACTACAATGAAATTCCAGTCTTTCACCGTTGTTGGTTCCAGAGCTATTAAGACGAAATAACAGTTTTAATAATCGACCTACGTTTCTGAGTTGAAAAATTGCAAGTTCTAACCGTTGACTACTTCTCCATATTAATGTGATTTTTATTGCTTTATGTATACTTTATTTGCATCTTCACAGATTGTTATCTTAAGTAGGGCTGGGCGATATGACACAAATATCATATGATTCTTGAGGAGGTTTCTACGATATACAATGTGTATCACAATGTATAATTTAGCTAACAGTCTGCAAAACAGTAGTAAAATAAACAAAAAACCATTAAGAGTTTGACAATACGTTTATTTAATGCCTACAAAGACAAAGAATTAAAAAATTTACGTCAAATCAACAGCATCCATTCAGGACCATTTAATTTGTAATTATTGAAAACATAAAAAATCACCATACCAACGATATCTCAGAAAAGTGTATCACGTAATCATTTATCATGATATAGATGATATATTGCCCAACCCTGATCTTAAGCAACACAAGTGTGTATTTTTTGTTTTTTTCATATTTGATCGCATGCCTTGTGTTCGCTCCAAGTGGAAAATAAACCCACATCTTACTGAACTACTGAATATGCCACAAATCTTAAAAACCAGCCCTATCCTTGAGTTGCTTAGAGTGTTGTCTTCATCTTAATCTTGACTGACCTTTCCATGAAATTGCAGAGAGAGACAGTCAGATTAGTCAACAGTATAGGAGATGAAGATGATTTGTTTGATGGGGACAAAAGCAGGAAGTCATCAGGAGTTCTCTAACAACTCAACAACCGACACTACTTTTCTCTTGTGAAATCAAAGCTTTATTAATCTGCTCTTTCTGTGAGCAGTGCTACCTTGAGCAGTCCACGTACCTGTTTTGCACTGTTCTATTTGTGCACGGTATTTGATAACAGTTTATTGGAATAGAGTTATTACAGTGCGCTGTACTTCCACTCTCAATGCCATTGGGCCACTAAGCTTTGCCAGAAGCTGTTAAGCTTTGCCAGGTTAATTAAACATCTTGTCTGTTTAACATGTTCATTTTCTTAATGGAAAAACAACTCTGTTCTTAGTCCAAAATCATTAGAGTCCCAGTAGTCTGCATGCCCCAATTTTTTTTTTTTTTTTTTTTTTTTTTTAAATAATTTTTTTTCTCTGTGGTTAAACAAGCCAGACTTTAATGAAAGCACTTAATTATGCACAAACTGAAATACGACTTCTTTTTTTTTTTAGTGTTTGAGTAAAATTAAATCAATGCTATTTAAATCACTCAATATGTACATGATTATAAATGTAAATATAACAATGCATAAATGTAAATGTTGTCCATGTTATCATAAAAAAAGCTTTTTGCATTTTATATAAAAACCATTTGCAATGTCCATATCTATTTTTAAAATTCTAAACAATGTTTGAATATCTAAGGGACTCGCAGAGGACTGGGGTTTGAGAGCAAAAAGGCAGAATTGATTGAAATTCCCATAATATAGTCATTTGACAATTTGTCAAGGTGAAACACAACAGTTTAAAGGAGCAGTGTGTCATTTTTTTTGAGCCCTCTGTTGCCTGCAAAGTAAATTGCAGTTGCAATAAAAAAAAATGTTGACAAGCTGCCTTCTTCTGCAACTGACCCCACTTCTTCTGCTGAAACTTTGCATCTTGGATTAACTTTTTTTTAAAGAAAAGGGGCAGAACTCTGCAGTGGTGGAGCTCATTTTCGGGCCAGAAAAATGACAGAATATAAAGAAGAGAATACTAAAAGAAATTAGTGCGAGCCACTATGTATATGGCAATATTGCAAAATCCAGTTTTGAAAAGGTAACTATGACAATATATGATTATTATAGGTCTAGAAACACATTTGAAAATGACATACTCCTCCTTTTAAGAGACTAGGGGCCATATATAATGGTTAGCAGTGTTGCAGACTCTTTTCTAGCATTACAGACTTGCAATTTACTAAACAGTGCCTAGAATAAGATCCAAGAGACAGTTAGCACTGTTTTGCTCTTCATTGCTTCAGTATTTTTTCAGACTTTGTCAAATTGGAATAATTGGTTCATTACAATAATCTCCACACTATCATTTGTGACATTGTCAAGGCTGTTGGTGATTATTGCCTTTGCTATTGTGTATACATTTAACGCCCTTGAATAGCTGGGGTTATTTTTAGCTTCAACGTGGTTGTAGTTATTCTGCTAATAGCTATGGATTAAAGGAACCATCAACGGCTACCAAGACAACACGTTCAAAAAGAGACACCATTTTGTGAATATAGTGTCTCACATGCATTCATGTATTATGAATTTATAGACAGTAATAAAGAATGATCGGAACCACAAAAGGAATTGTACAGTCCATGCTTTGCCAAAGCTCTCGTCAGCCTTCACACCATCAAACCTTCTCGCTGTAGCAGCTGTACGTTTGGTATTGGAAAGAATGTCCGTAGCTGTGCTGTGAATTGTGTCTATGGGGTGTAATGGCGTATTATTCAGGCATACACCCTGTGTTTCTCAGACTAGCACCTGTTCCCATAGCTGAGATGTACAAACATCAGTGCCTGGTGGAATTCTCAGCTGTTACAAAGCCTGCTGTACAGTATACCAGGATGAAGGTTCCAGATCAGCCTGTACAGTATTATGGTTTTTCTCACATTTGATCAGATAGATCAAATCAAAACATATTGTATTCTTGTTGTAGAGATTTAAGGAAATGCAGTGTCTGTAGGGATTAACAACACACCAAACTGGCACACTTTCCCACCACGTCCCAGTTTGGACTTTAAATTTAGCCTTACCACAAAGGTCAAAATAAAACCCAGAAGTCAGCTATATTTATCTGATTATGTCCAATAAATGTACAGAATTAGGTTAAGATCTCTGAGGTAAACTCATTATCATTTACAATAAAGAACACAAACCTTTTTACGCTGAGTAAAATATCATTATAGGAAACTTGCAGCACTTTTAACGCAGTGCTCTGTGTTGAGGGAGCACGAGCGTGCTATTTATTTTAAAGAGCTACACTGTGTGAAAGAATGCAGTAGGTTGACCTTCATATTTTTAGCTCAGCTTTTTTTTTCCATTAGCAGGTCAGAAGCAGGCCAGTATATGTTTTCTTTGGATCAGGTTGGAAAAAATGCTAATTCCACACAGTTCCACAATAATAAACAATTCAAGGTTATTAACCTAGTGTGAAGTTCCACATTAACACTCGCACAGTTTTACTCTACAAACAGTAATCTACACGGTTACATGCTACCTCACTTCACAAGCTTCATTCTCATGCTACAAAATTTCACGCTAACGCCACTGTGTTTCATGCTCGCTCCACAAGAACTCCAGAAGAATCCGTTCGAACTCCACAAGGTTTCATGCTAAGTCTGGAAGATCCCATGTTAACGCCGCAAGATTTCATACTAACTCTACAAGAATCCATCCTAACTCCACAATGTTTAATACTAATGCCACAAGACTTCATGCTATCTCCACAAGATGCAGTGTTAACTCCAAAAGAATCCATTCAAGCTCCACAAAATGATAACTCCTAACTCCAGTAGAAACTGCACTGACACCACATGATTCTGTACTAAATCTACAAGGATCCATTCTAAAGCCACATGATTCTGTGCTGCTGTAACTCATCCACAAGAACCCTTGATGGCTCCAAACACCTTAATCTGCATTTCAGTAGTGTTCTTTTCATGTCCTAGTCGACTTGCCTTCACCATTTTCCACTGAGGGAGTCCTGGACACCATATTAAAGGGCTGTTCCGTTACTGTAATAGCTCAAGAGAAGTTTGTTAGATGTTAGTTTGTTAGGGTTGAAGGATCAAGTAAACATGAAGATAGACTTCAGGAGTTGAACTTTCTACCAAATCATGGTGATCTGATCTAATTTAATTCCTGCTTCTGTAAACAAATCTGTTTGAGTGTAAACAATAATACTATGGAATCATGTCATTTTTACACGCCTGCTGATGTAACCTCTTTAGTCTGCTAACTGCAGTTGCTAGGTGAATCATTTATTGCTTTTATAATTGTTTATATTTAATTAATTTAATTTACGGTCAGCTGCAAATAGACCAAACACTGACATTACATTACACACCAGACATTACACACTCTCTGAACTATTATGTTTAACATTCACTTTCTCATTTAATCTTTCTTTTTTGTTCTATCTCTCGCTCACACACACACACATTCCCGGTGCATTCTCGTGCATTGTATCTCTAGAAAACATACACACACATACATGTAGTTTACAGAGAAATGGTATCTGTTATTGTGTCTAAAATGCAACATGGCAGCCGTGTGCTGGCCGGCGTGGCGGAGTGGAGCTTGGAGTCTGTAAGAGTATACCAGAGTCAGGAAGTGCACTCAGAATGCACCACCATGAATTAGTGATCGCTGCGTCCTCTCTAGTTACCACTCCATGTTACAAACACATCAGCACTCATTTCAACATTCTGATATTTTTTGCCCTGTATTCTCGCTCTCTTTCTCTCTCTCTTTTTTTCTCTCTCTCTCTCCATCTGTGACTTCCTGGGGGTTTTTCTTGTCTGTTTTCTCCCTATTTTTTTCTCTGACACTTTTCTCTCAGTTTTCTCCCTTTTCTCCCCCTCTCTCTGCCTCCCCACCCTCTGATGAGGTGATCATTTAGATGAGTGAAGTGTGCTGGGGCAGCTGGTGATGACCTGTCCTCCATCTCTGATGAGACGATAAACACTAGGAACTTATCGTTCCTTTGGCTTTTCAGAATAGACGATGATGTAGAATAGATGCGGTTTGATGTGAAGTAGTTCAAAAAGGTTCAGAAATTCACAAAGGAATGTTTATTCCATTGTGTATTATTAACTAATTATCAGAGGGGTTTAGTAGAGTAAAATTTATTATATTCTTACAAGTGAACTGCCGGTATTAGGAAATAATGAGTGAGAAATTACATGTTGTAATGGCCAGCTAATGTTAAATGCTGAATGTTGATGTGCCTTTTAAGATGACTTGTTATATAATAATAATAATGATGATGATGATGATGATGATGATGATAATGAGTCTTTATTAGTCACATATACATTACAGCACAGTGAAATTCTTTTCTTCACATACCCCAGCATGTCAGGAAGCTGGGGTCAGAGTGCAGGGTCAGCCATGATACAGCACCCCTGGAGCAGAGAGGGTTAAGGGCCTTGCTCAAGGGCCCAACAGTGGCAGCTTGGCAGTGCTGGGGCTTGAACCCCCGACCTTCCGATCAGTAACCCAGAGCCTTAACTGCCAAGCCACCACTGCCCCATATGGTGTACGTTATTGTATGTATGCACTCTGTTATGTGAGCGCGCACGCACTGGTAGAGTGAGAGAGCTTAAGTGAAGAGAGAGATGGCCGCTCTTCCGCTGACTGCTGTTACAGTATACTAATGTGCTCATTTCCACTTTGATTTGTAGCATTTACTAATTATAGATCAGGGGTCATCAACTGGTGGACCACGGTCCAGATGTGGAACTTGTGAATTACACTATATGGCCAAAAGTTTGTGGACACCTAATCATCACATGCATATGTGGGCCTTCCCGAAACTGTTGAAAGCACACAATTGTATGGAATGTCTTTGTATGCTGTAGCATTAAAAATGTCCTTTATTGGAACTAAGAGTCTCAAACATGTTCCAGCATGTCAATACCCCTGAGCACAAAGCGAGCTCTATGAAGACATGGTTTGCCAAGATTGAAGTGGATGAACTTTATTGTCCTGCACAGAGCCTTGACCTCAACCCCACTGAACACCTTTGGGATGAACTGGAACACCGACTGCACCCAGACATCCTCACCCTACATCAGTACCTGATCTTGTAGCTGAATGAACATGCATCCCCACAGCCACGCTCCAAAATCTAGTGGAATGCCTTCCCAGAAGATTGGAGGTTGTTATTAATCTAAATCTGAAATGGGATGTTCAACAAACACACATGGGTATGATGGTCAAGTGTCCACAAACCTTTGGCCATATGATGTATTTCAGTGACCAGACTACTACAGAGTGCTTTGGATTTTGAATTGGATTATCCAATCAAATTCATTTATATTAATTGTTTAGCTGAAGGAAGCTCATTGGACCAGAGACTCGCTACATTTCTATATTATTATTTATCAGTGCTAGATTTATTTACCCACTCTGGTATGGTTAGTGAACTGACAACATGGTTCATTAAAAAAAAATAATAAAAAGTTGCCAGTGAAAACCGAATGAATAAAGATGAATGAACGGCGAATTATGCATTTATTCTCTCTGTGTAATACTAAAAATAGAAGTGTCTCCTCTGTTCAAAGGTCTTGCGACTAGGTAAATATAAAATATTGCAAAGAAAAAAAACACCATTTTATGACTATGATTGGTCAGACTGAAGCTTTCGATCAAGGTCAAATGAATGTCAAGCACATTGAGTCCATTGCCTGTAGTCTAACTCTCTTTAAATTGAAGGATATGGATGTAAGGCTGGGCAGTATGAGCATATAATGTCACAATAATGACTGTAATTACACAGTAGTCGATCAGTTGACTTTGGTTGGGAGTATTGCAGATTTCAAAAGGAATTTAAAACTCCACATAATCTACCCAGATGTTACTGTAGTTCCTGTAGTGATGATGATGATGATGATAATTATAGTTTGTTCTTATTTTGTGTAAAAACAGCACTAGATCTGTATGTATCTCTTTATAAAGCCCAAAGCAGAAAAGAAGCAGGCAGTGAATAGCATGTGAACCAGTTTATTCCACAGCCATAATTCTCCCAAGGTAGCCAGATGGTCTTGGGACAGAGAGGGGCAAGACATTAGAGAGAGGACAAGGTTGTCAGAAAGAGTGAGAAACAAGGGCAGTCGGGGGGAGGAAGAAGGAGAGGGATTATTTTAGAGTCAGACGTTATTAACCAAGCTCAGCATTTTTCACTTATTTAAAAAGGTTCAAAGAAACTTTATGTGCACACTAATCAATATAATTTTTTTTTCAGTTTTCAGTAGAGTCCAATAACAGGTAAAATAACATCCTTTTTATTGCTTATGAGAAAGTATTGCAATTGTGACAAAAGGAAAGGTAAATTTATGGCTAAACATTTTTTAGTAATGGATGCAGACTTAAAATGAGAAATTCTAGCCATTATGTGTGCATCTACATACAGTGCTGTGAAAAAGTATTTGCCCCATCCTGATTTCTTCTGTTTTTGTGTATATCCCATACTAAACAGTTTTAGATCTTCAAATGGAATAAAACAAAGGTAACCTGAGTAAACACACTATACACTTTTTATTTATTTATTTTTACTGAAGCAAAAAAAAAGTTCACCCATGTGAAAAACTAATTGCCCCCTTAAACTTAAAATCTGGTTGTGCCACCTCTAACAACAATAACTGCAACCAAACGCTTCTGATAACTGGAGCTCAGTCTTTCACTTACTTCTAGTACTAGGACTTACTCCTATGCTTTGGATCATTGTGTTGCTGCATAATCCAGTTGTGCCTGAGTTTCAACTTACCGACTGAAGACCGGACATTCTCCTTTAGGATTTTTTGGTAGAGAGCAGAAATCATGTTTCCCTCAATTATTGCAACTTGCCCAGACCCTGAAACAGCAAAGCATCCCCACACCATCACACTTCCACCACCATGCTTGACCGTAGATATGATCTTTTTGTGGAATTCTGTGTTTGGTTTACACCAGATGTAATGGGACACCTGTTTCCAAAGAGTTCCACTTTTGACTCATCAGTCCACATTTTCCCAAACGGTTTGAGGATCATCAAGGTGTGTGTGTGTGTGAATGGGTAAATGAGACACAGTGTAAAGCGCTTTGGATAAAAGTGCTATATAAGTGCGCCATTTACCATTTACAATTTACATTAACCAGCTCTGACTGGGGGATCCCGAGGCGTTCCCAGGCCAGTGTGGAGATATAATCTCTCCACCTAGTCCT
>JANDJT010000228.1:25795632-25814655 GCA_024331685.1 Stegophilus panzeri
ATGTGTGTAGGGAAAGATAATCAGGTGTGTATTGGGTAGGTGATGAGGTGACCATGTGTGTAGGGAAAGATAATCAGGTGTGTATTGGGTAGGTGATGAGGTGACCATGTGTGTAGGGAAAGATAATCAGATGTGTATTGGGTAGGTGATGATGGTCAGGACTGGTGATGGTGTAGGGGGACTGGTGATGTGGTCATCACACACTTAATCACTTCATCACTTACTGACTAACAGGTGTGTTTATTTTGGAATCTAGATTTAGTCTTGGTCGTTTGATGAAAATGCACAATAAATATAGAATCATTTACATTTTAGCTAATTTGAGTATTATTAGTTTTAGTCTAGATTTAGTTGGCAAAATGCTACACTGATTGTAATCAACTAAAACTGAACAGTTTTCTCTGATGATCTCCATCATGTTTGTTTTTTAAGTTTCCAAAATGGAAATGAATCGGTTTCAAGTCTGATTCTGTACACATGATTGCCAGATCGCTTTACGAATGCATTGTGGATTTAGTGACTGTGCCACTTTTCTGACATTTCCTTGACATTTTCATTCATTGTTGCTATTACATTATAATGTTATTACATTTCATTATATATTTTGAGTCGAATGGTGAATTATTACTTAGCTATGGTTTAGTTTTCACTGGTGTGTAGTGGCTAGGTGAAGAAATCATTAGGTGTATGATAAATAGGTGTGCAGTAAACAGGTAATGGGAGGATTTGGCATGTGATGTTTGGGTGTGCTGCAGGCAGGCTATAAGGTGTAGTGGAGAGCTGATGGCATACTCAGGTGTATGATGAAAATGTGTAGGTGGCTATTAGGTGTGTAGTTTAGGAATGAGGTGATCATGTGTGTGATTGACAGTAATGTGATGTGGTGTTTAGGTGTGTAGTGAACACGGTTATAAGGAGAGTGTGTGTGATGTTCAAGTGCGTAATTCACAGGTGATGTGATGTTCAGGTGTGTGATAGTTTTCATCCCCTGGTGCTCCTCCTACAGCCCACAAACATCTGATATTTATAGCACATTTATTGAGCATTAGCTTCAGTGTCTTGAAGGTTGCAATCTGATTGGCTATCTGTGCTTTTCAGAATCAGATATAGCACTGAATTACAATTAGTTTCACGACATTTCGTGTTCAGAAGTTCATTAAGTGATATACTTAATTAAAGTTAAAGTTAGTTAAAGACGTTGGTGCAAAGAAAAAAGGTCAAATTTGCCCAAAAAACAAACCCAGAACAGTCAGGTGTCAGTCAAATTGCCTCTTCCTGTTAAAGTCTATGATTCTTTCTCTCATTCAGTGACAAAAGCAATCAGGCTCTTGAATGAAAGCTACAGGTCAGGCTTGCGAGACTAGGGAAGTGATGATCAGGTGTGTAGCAGACGGGTCATCAGATATATGTCCCTCTTACCTTGTTTGTGATATATTAGCAATCATAGCTGTATGTTTTGCTGCCATTTTGACCTGACAAAATCACTGCCTGATGGGCAGTGGTGAAAAAATACAAAGTGCACCTTCTATACACAGTGTGGCCCCTTAAGGGCACATTTTTTTTGCATGTAGGAGCACCTAGAGGGCACTTAATCTAATTATTATTATTTTAGTTTTAGTTGTTTGCATTAGATGGCACTGCATCTTATTTTCTCCACTGGAAGGGCACTCATTAGGGCGCTTCATCTTGTTTCCTCTCATGTAGTAGAACCCTATAGGGCCACTGCATCATATACTTTTCACTGGAAGAGCACCCTAGAGGGCACTGCATCATGTTTTCCTGCATGTAGTGGCACCTTAGAGGGCATTTCATCATGTTTCTCCATTTGACAGGCAGCCATTAGGACACTTCATCACATTTTCTCAACTGTAATGGAACCCTAGAGGACACTTTATCACATTATATCGAGTTTTCAGCTTTTATAGCCAATGCAAATGTTCTGCTTCCCACAATGACAGACAGAACGAACCTGAGGTTCCAGCTGGAGTACTCAAATTCAATTGAGCATACTTAGGGAGTTCTTGGTTTGTTTCTTCCAACAAAAAGAGACTTTATACAGATCTAGAATTAGATCTGCAATGAAATGTTTTAAATTCAGTTTTATTTGTATAGCACTTTTACCAATAGACAAAGTAGTTTTATAGAACTCCAGGTGTAATAAGCAAACCAGAGGTGACAGTGACGAGGAAAATTGCTTCATGAGGAATAAACCTTGAAAGGAACCAAATTCAAAAGGGAACTCATCCTCTTCTGGGTGACAGATTATAAATCATCCCAATATACACTCATACCTGTATAGAGAAAAGGCTTGACAATGAGTAACTATAGGAGCTGTCAGGTGAACTAACATGGCCTCAAAGGAGATGAGATTAGTAAGATTTCTTAGATATATGTAAACATTTAATGAAAATCTAAAAAGTTGAAAATGTATCATGTAGCAAGCTAACTAACTTGGGTAGTTTGCTAACTAGGCAATGCTGGCCAGTTATTGACAAAGTGACGAAAAAAAGTTTCATTTACCACAGAAATAAGGATGCTCATTCCAGTTTTGCCAGAATGTTAAGTGGCAAAGACCTAAACACTGATTTAGCAGAGAAGAGAAATATGCTGTTTTCCTCTATGCTGAAAGTACCCAGAAATGTCTGCTTTTTCCCCAATAATGATGTGAAATTATTGCATAAATTGGTCAAATTGGTCAGATGTAGTAAAAAAAACAGAAAAATATATCGATAAGGTAATAAGTTGGACTCAGGAAATGTAAAGGCAACACTTCTCTAAAACGGATGCTAGTGTATTGTTGATAGTGAACATATATATTAATTTGAGCAGACCATTTTATCCAAAGCAAGAGAAAATCAAATACAAGTATATTAGAAAAAGTGATTTTAGCTAAAAAAAATTTTTTTGAATGTGAAACTTTTAAGCTTTTCAGAGCGACCAACCAAAGAAAGCTTTAGAGTGCTAGATGAAAATTTCTGTAGAGCTATGTATGTAAGTAGTTGAGGGTTAAAAGTCCTTCACAACACATTTACCAAACACCTTTGACCCCTTTGACCTCTTTGACCAATCTGGCATTTAAATTTACAAACTTCCCTTCAATAGAATGGAAGATCGTCCCATTAAGGCCATCACCAACTAAACCTTGACGAGACACTATCTCAATTATTGACCAGTACCAGAGGTGGTAACAGGTGTGCAAGGACTTATCTCTAGTAAAGATTAAAACACAGTTTTTAAGTCTTCACTTAAATTAAAGAAAGAATGTATAAACTCTTCTATTTACCCAAAGTTTGTAAGTAAAAGTACAAGAAAGATTTACAAAATAGAAAGATATCTGCTTGAAATCACACACTGATAATAACTGACCATACAAAAGATCTGAATTCTAAAAGCTAGCCGTCACAACACAAAGTGCCTTGATAAATACAAAGTGTACATAGTAGCAAATAGATTACAGTGATGAGTATTCGGTCTCATTCTTACTGTCACATCTGTTAAATTTAAGAATTGTTAGGAAATTTAGATCGAAGCTGACTGATGTTAAGATGTCACTTAATGATATTGTATATGACTATAGATAAATTTAATAGTGGGCAAAAATGTAGTTAGTAGGGAGTAGAGATTTAAGTAGTGATTAAATGGTTAAATTAAGTGGTAAGTAAAAATCAAAAGTATTAGATAAAGAAAAACTAAGTAAAATAAAGATGTTGGGAAAAAAAAAACAGCCTGTTTATTTCCACATTCCTGAACAGAACTTGGCTAATTTCATCCCCCCAAAGTCCTCCACAGATTAGCGTTGGTTAAATGTCATTGAGTACACTTAGATTTTGATTACGTTTCCTACAATGTGCCTAAACTTAAACATACTTAATCGTCTGAAGCCCTCAATCTCTGAGCTCTGACTGTTTGAAAGAGGCGGTATCAAGTTACTACCCGGTTTCAGCCCCAAGTTTCCTGTTTCCATTTACAAGGTCACACCTTTTGTCACATGATTGAAACATTCATTCAAAGAGAGCTTTTGGGTGTATGCAACACTCAAGAGTTCTCATAATTATCATTTTCTAGTGTGCCAGTCTAATGAGTCACTATTTCACAACATTTTTCTTGGCCAGCACACCTGTTTGAACTCTTCTGGAACACAAGGATGTTGGCAATGTATGTTGTTTTGATCTTTAATCTGTGTCAATGAAGAGAGACCTGATTCAGTGGTCTGTGATAATGATCTTGGGACACAGCTGGCAGAATACGTGAACAATGATATATTTAAACACCAAAAAATTCAAGGAATTTTATTTAATCGCTTCATCACTGGCCAAAGTTTCAACATTACTGGAAATGGTGACATTTAAAAAGGATTGTCTTTCCTTTACAGTGGTGTAATACCTAACCTAACTACCAACTAACCTCATAGTGATCAAACTTACATTAAAACACCTACACTTACTGACCAATTCATCACATCTGTGTATTTACATCTGTACATTCATGCAAATATCTACTCAGGGTATCATGAAGCAGCAGCTCAGTGCATAAATTCATATAGGTCAAGAGCTTCAGTTAATATATTTAGATCAAACAGCAGATTGGGGGAAAATGTGGTCTCAGTGACTCTGACCATGGCTTGGTTGTTAGTGGCAGACAGGCTGATCCGAGTATTTCAGAAACTGCTAATCTCTTGGGATTTTCTAGACTTAACTAGAAAATGTTGTAGTGAAAAAAACACAAAAACTTCAAAAAGAAAAAAATAGTAAGCACTAGTCAATGTCAGAAAAGCATCTGTGAACAAAATGTTACCCTGTTTTATAATGGGGTTCCTAATAATTTGGTTAGTGAGTGTATCTTTCTTTTTTTTATTATTATTATTTTTTATAAATGGCCACTTTAGGATAATTAACAACAGTGGTCTTTCTTGGAGACTTCTTAGAAGAAAACAATACATGAAATCAGATAATATATCAGTCACTGTTAATGTTCAAGTGAATACATTTCCTTTCTGGACTACTGCTTTTAGCTATTAAGCTTAGCTTGTTAGCATAGAAGGATAAATAATCAGTATTCCTGCTAGGTGAATATAAATTACTGTTGAGTTAAAAAAAGAATGCTGGATACTTTATTATAATAACAGCATGACCTACAAATAATGCATGTAACCAGCAAAAAATATGCCAGTTATACAGGCAATAGCAGCTTTACCGGGAAGGTTTTGCTAGTTAATCAGTATTCCCTTGATTTTTAAACAATTAAACCAAAACGATTCCTGCATTAAGTAGGATAAACTAGAAAAACCAGCAAAGGAAATAATGTTTAATAAAAGATTACATTATGATTATAATATCAATTAATATTGAGTCACTTATTAACTCAAAGTTCACAGTCTTGGATTGTTTTTGATCATAAAACTGAGTTTTAAAGCATTTTTTTTCAGCATTTCAGCACACTGGTGAAGATGCAAGCCAGCACAACTTCTCCCGTGACCAACCTCACCACGGCCACGACCAAATCGCGAGAACAAATCCTCATGCAGAGTAAGTGTGTGTGGGGCCTGTTACTTTAGGAAAATGTACATATGCATACTGTAAATATCATCTTAAGGAATTACTGATATAAGAAGAGCATTTACATGTGATGTGTATATTCTTCTTATTAGGATATAAATTATATTCCCCTGTATTAGGATATATTTATAATGGTACATTTACATTTATGGCACTTGGCAGACGTCCTTATCCAGACTGACTTACAGAAGTGCTTTGAAGTCTCTATCAATAAATACATCCTAAGAATTCCATCAGTCTTAAAATTCTGTTGGGAGGTAATATAGTAAGAAAAACACACAGACTAGAATAATTATTTATTTATTTCCTTTTTTAAATGAAAAGTGCTAATTTAAATACTTTAGGACAGGGATGTCCAATCTTATCCGCAAAGAGCCGGTGTGGGTTCAGGTTTTCATTCCAATCAAGCAGGAGCCACACCTGAATCTACTGAAAGCCAAACTCAACTGATTAAATAGGTGGAATCAGGTGTGGCTCCTGCTTGATTGGAATGAAAACATGCACCCACACCGGTCCTTTCTGGATAAGATTGGACACCCCTGCTTTAGGAAAAGGTAGGTCTTTAGACGTCCAACATCTAGGGGAAGTTACCTAGATGCCAGAACAGAGAAGAGTCTTGATGCACGCCTTCCTTGTACCCTGAGAGATGATAGCACTAGTGTAGTGGTGCTAGAGGTTCGGAGGGCATGTGGTGCAGTGTAGGGTGTGATAAGTGGTTTGAGGTAAATGGGTGCTGGTCCATTTTTGTCTTTGTAAGCAAGCATCAGAGTTTTAAATCTGATGCGGGCAGCTACAGGAAGCCAGTGGAGGAAGCGTGGTGTGGGAAAAGTTAGGAAGGTTGAAAACATGTCGAGCAGTTGCATTCTGGATCAGTTGCAGAGGTCAAATGGCACTCAGAGACAGACCTGCCAGGAGTGAGTTGCAGTAGTCCAGTCTCGAAATAACAAGACACTGACCCAGCACCTGAATGGCCCATATGGACAGAAATGGACGAATCCTTCTGATGTTGCAAAGGAGAAATCGACATGAGCATGTCAGATTAGCAGTGAGAGAGGAAAAGGACAGTTGACTGTTCATGGTCACCCCAAGGTTGTGTGCAGTACTTGAAGGTGTGACAAGAAAGTTGTCCAGGCATGGTGATGAATCAGCTGGGATGAACAGCAGTTCAGTTTAGTTGGGATTAAGTTTCAGCTGATGAGCTGACCTCCATGATGAGATGTCTGCCAGACATGCTGAGATCTGAGCAGAAACAAGAGGATCTGATGGAGGGAAGGAGAGGATGAGTTGAGTGTCATCCACATATCAGTGGTATGAGAACGTATGTGAGGATATGAACTCACCAACATACAATATTATTCATATTACAGAATGTAATTTCCTGTGTACAAGTGGGAAAATGCAGACAGCCATTATACATCAACAAAAAAAAAAGAAAAAAGAAAAGAAATTAGAGCAGGATTAGGCTTGAACTATTTTAGCAAGTTCAGACACTCACCTAATATGATTTTAATTCATTCATGTCATGAGTTTGACAAACGTGGTACACTAACAGAGTGGAAATTAATATCAGGGACAGACAAAAAAAAAAAAAACATGAAAGACAGGGTCAACAGGGTCAAAGCAAAACTGAATAAAATGGAATATTTTTGAAAATGAGAATTTATATAATAGCCCTTAGATAGAAATTTGGATTGTATTTATTTGATAAAATATTTTATGTTGTTTAAAAAAAATGCCATGTGCCATCTGGAGATATAACGAGTCTTTATTAATCACATATACATATGTAAATGCACAGTGAACTTCTTTTCTTCACATACCCAAGCATGTTAGGAAGTTGGGGTCAGAGTGCAGGGTCAGCCATGATACAGCACCCCTGGAGCAGAGAGGGTTAAGGGCCTTGCTCAAGGGCCCAACAGTGGCAGCCTGTCAGCGCTGGGGCTTGAACCCCCGAGCTTCCGATCAGTAACCCAGAGCCTTAACCACCAAGCCCCCCCCACACACACACATACATATACATATACACATACATATACATATATTATATACATATAGATAGATAGATAAAAAAAAGTGGCAATAATTTGTACTTATATAATTGTAATATGTTTATATATAAAGACACAACGCTATGTGTAAGTAAATATTTAAAATCAGACTTTTGCTTAATCTTACTTTTATTATGGTAAAATTTTCTTCAGGGAGAGAAAAGACATTGCATACAAGAATTAAGCCATGTGTAGCTCAATTAAATGGAAAACCCTCAGTAGGAAAGTAAAACGAATGTGTGCTATATGTGTGTGTTCTACAGTGTTAGAAAGCAACACTTGTCACTAAGGCTGTTACAGTGTTTAGTTATTTGGCCTTAGTTACTATGCAATTATGGCTTTATGGCAGAATAAAAGGTTTGAGCAGTGTTTATTCGGACTGTGGTGGCACTTAAACATTATCATGTTTGCTTATTTTGGCTTGATCATCACACCACACCCTCAGTTCTGCTGTGGGAGCAGTTCACCAGTTTGCGGTCACTCAGATCTGAGTGCTATTAGTTTGACTAAAAACTCTCTGAAGTGCAAGTACTTGGACATTAAATATTTTAATTAAATGTTTTCCTTTGTACACACTGTACTCAAAGCTGTCCATCATACACGCTTTCATTTCATATGACGTTGAAAACCTTGACCTAATGAACCCTGTATTACACACATACTGTTTCCTTAAGACAGGGCTCCAGATGGCGAACCCTGATCCCCACACAAAAACAGAAACAGCACGCAGAGGGGAAAGCTTTAATGCTGTGCTGAACTCTCTCATCTCCTGCACCTGCCTGCCCTGCTATACTATAGCATGCGCTCATGTATTGTCCTGCTCCGTCCACAGTGTTTGAAGTGTACTCGGATGCACATGCAGAGAAGCGGTGTTTGAAGTGAACTGCAAAAGAACTGAAGAGATTAACGTAATGTTTAATTGGGTAGGGAAAGCAGTGCAATGTGCCAATGATACAGCTGCAGAAAAGGAGATGTAAGAATTGAAAGTAAAATCCAGAAGAACAGATCAAACATGGACTGCAGTGGAGGAAGTAAACTTTAAAAAATAATAAATAAAACGTATTTAATTTTATTAATTTAATTTAATCAAAATAAACTTTGATTTTGGCTTCTGAATATTTTGGGTTTAGGAGCCAATGACTCTTTGATAACTTAATTGTGTGGGTCCTGCCTTAAGATAAAAATTGTTTTACATTTACACTCGCATGCAAATGAACTGCCTATTTTTAGACCTTTACACATGTACACACCCAAAAAAAAAAACAAAAAAAAAAAAACAAAACCTCAGTAATGCGGTTTGTCTGCATTGCATTCAGTGAGCTGGTTCACATTCACATGGAGAGATTGCCACTCAAAACAGAGCACATAAAAACTTGATGAGCATCAGACTGCGCAATACACAATATTATTTGATCATGGGTTAAAACACTAATTACTTAGAGTTGCTTTTCAATACGTCTCTGTCTAGTTTATAGTACTGAATAAAAAATTAATTTTTTTGTCTGTCTTTAGGTAAGAGTCAAATTTCAGTTATAGAGCTCATTTAATCTGGACATCTTGGTGAATTACTACTTTGTTTTTCTTTGCTACAGTACTATGGCATTTGCATAATTTTCTCCTCTAAAGCAGAGTAGAGAGTTTAAGCAACTGAGGGAAAACACATTTAAAACACACTAGTAAGCAGTAATCTGTAACCAACCTTTTTTGTTTCCCCCTCCAGGTTCAGGCGCCATGATCGCAATTATTGTTATCGGCATCGTCCTCATCCTCAGCATACTACTCATCATACTGAAGACATATAACAAGTAAATCCAGATTCCATATAACACACGTCATGGGGTGAATATTTAATTATAGGCCTGTGTGTTCCCATAGTAAACAAGCATGCAGCAGGTTCATGAGTTGTGGGTTTAACGGTAAATGTCTGTATGCAGCTTGTAAGCATATTTAAAAAGAGAATGCACATCTAAATTAGCAATTATCTTAAATCAGCAATGTGTAAGCATGTTTAGACTGACGTCAGTCTAATTGTTAGGGAACGAATTCAGTTTTAAACAAGTGTGTATGTGCTATGAAAGTATTTTCTTAATTAAGTTTGTGTCAAATAATCAACCTTTTCAAGAAGCAGAAGCTGTTTGATGTAATCTTTAAAATATTAGATGAGATGGAAAATGTTATTTAAGCATTTGGGTAAAAAAAAGTTTCTGTAGAAAATTTCAGGAATATATATATATATATATATATATATACACACACACACACACACACACACAAATATATAAATAATATATATAAAATAACCAACAATTATATTTTGTTTATTGTTATTTAGTGAACTATAAGGATGTTTTAAAGGCCTCGAATAATAATAATTATTTTCCCCATCTTATGTTCTTATAATGGAATATAATAAAATATTGTGATAAAAAAAGGTAAATTGAAGAAATAACTTCCTCTTCTTATTATTATAAAATAATATTATTATTATTAGGTAATTGATTTGTTTATTATTAACACATTTCAAGACTAAATAAGAGGAACATTATGTGTTTGTGCTACAGGAAGATGCACACAAGGAGGATACTCAGTGGGACTTCCACCAAACCACGTAAAAACACGACCTCAACAACAATGACGACACTGCACATGGAGAACATGCGAGGCAGCGCTAACATGCGAGGCAGCGCCAATATGGGAGGCTTAGTACACTTGCCCAACATCTCGGAGAACGGGTTCTATTTACCACAAGCCGAGGTGGCCAACACGGCTGAACGAATGAGCATGAACAGTGGCTCCACTGTGGTCACGATACATAACACGTCCTCGATCGAAAATACGTAAAAAAAAAAATTTTTTTAAAAAACAACAACCACCAATATGTGACTTCAGTGGGCTCCATTGTGCTGTGTGATGAGAAAACACACCCCCAGAATGAACAAACTGATCAGAGGATGATGGCCAGGACATGGAAAAACAAAAGACAGACCAAACATTGAACTATTGGCATGCTGAGACAAACATGAGCACCTCTGAAGGCTGAACATAGTCAATGGACCACTGGGGACATTTTAGGACCAAAAGATGTCAGACCGTGGTTAAATGGACCACAGGGACTCTCAGAGCTAAGCATGGGCAAATGGACCACTGGGGACATTTAGGGTTCATTATAGCTCTGAGAAAACCATTCCACCAGGACCAGTGGTCATTTCACCTAATAATCCTACTTTGTGGTTTCTGGAAAATGAAACTATCCAGTTTTATAATAGGGACTTCACACGTCATGACTGAACGAGTAATACAGTGTGTGGTACCACATATAAACAGTTTCCTGTGAGTTCAAGTGGAAAGACAGTAATAAAAACAGAGTGACGGTTGTAAGGTGTAACTACTGACAATAGCACTAACAATAACTGATGTTTCCCTTTATTTAAAACAAAGAACAACAGAAAACCATTTTAATCTAAGGGCAGTTGTTAAATTGTTAGATGTTTAATATGCCACCACAGCATTGCTGAATTCTCGAACCAGAAGACGCTGTAACAAACAAAAGGTGTATATTAACACATCTGTGTATATCATTCTAATAGGTTGTCGTTTCTATAGCAACAGCTCATTCACACATTAAAAATGTGTTGTTATTTAAATGTAGACTCGTTGATCATGTGAGGTTTTCTGTGAGGAGACATTTATTTGAACATGTTTGGAAGGAGTCTCCAGTGTCAGCACTTTGTAACAGTTTTCTGCCATGTGAAAGTCTTCAGGATAGAGGACTTTGCACATTGAGGTTTCTTGTCTTATTAACTTGAAGAGAAATTGAGGGAACAACTGTTTAGCATTGTAATGAAAGTGATTAGTGCATATTAGCTGTATTCGACTAGAACCCGTACACTGTAATTCCCAACCTCCAGCCAAGAAAAGCGACTTGAAAACGCTACTGAAAATAATACATTCCACAGGAAACTTCCCTCTTCTTCATGTCGGGTCATATCATATCACACCCTACTGATGTTGATTGTTTTCCTATAATAGCATGGACGGTCATGTTCTGTTCCTTACATTTAACACAATTTCAAAACCACATCACGCTAAAGGTCTTATTAATAGACAAAAGTGAAAGTCTTAACAAAGCTGCTCTTATGAAGTTTTGTCCAAATTTCAAACATACAAAAATAAATGAATGTTACTTACATTTTCCCTGAGGTTTATTGTCTGTCCACAATCCTGAGGAAACAGAAGCACTGTTCATCAAATTTAGACATTTGACTGAAGAATTCATTAAAGCTCTCTACATGTTAAATGTATACATGTTTACTGACACCCATCTGAAGCCCAACAGCCTCCCTACGTTTTGTGTTTCACATAAGAATGTCTTGCACTTTTCTCAGTACAGAGAAACGTCAAAATTGTCTATGGTGCACATTATGGATGCAGTAGATAGGATGTAGTGGAAGGAGAGAAAAACAACAACTCCGGAGCATTTTAAGGCAGCAACTTGATGTACAAGTGGGTGTTTACTGTAGAATTTTGCACATTCACATGATATTGTGTAAATAAAGCTTTTTATGTTGTCGGGACATTAAAAACAAATGAAATGATTTGTGTGAATTCTGCTGTCACTGGTTACACGTAGTAAGAGTCCTGTACAAGTTCAACTTGTGTACCACGGAGTCGTAGAACTCGATTCTGATTGGTCAGACACATGTTGATTAATTTTCTATAAAAGCAGGTTTTTATTAAGGCGCTCATTCTAATACGGTATCTTTTCTGTAATATAAATTTACACAGAGATGTGTGCTGGAGAACACTCCATGTAAATTGATTTAAAAAAAAAAAAAAAAAGGTTTAATCATGGATATGGTGAAGTTCTGCAAGATGGTTGTTTAGCATTTATGGAAGGAGTCTTCAATGTCAGCACTTTGTAAAAGTTAGCGGTAAAGCAGTTCCTTTAAAGTCCCCAGGAAATCAAAAAGGAAGTTTTTGTGGCTTTTAGTATGAATAGGTCAGCCTTAAGGTTATCTATAAGCTAGTGCGCTCCAGAACAAAGACAAAATTCACATTTAGACAATATACATGTTCAAACTCTACATATACACATCTCTTTCTACCACCAATACGGATCAACAATTTTGATGACATCGTTCTGTACTTCAACTTCTCGTCAGACTCTCTGTCCAGTCTCTGGACAAGCTCTTTAAAATCTGATGTGTCCCACCCCAACATTATAAAAAAAATTAAATAAATAAATAAATTTAAAAAAAAACATGGAACATGGACAAGGAAATGGTTACTTAACGTTCTTTGGATAATGAATGGGTTGTTGGCCTCCTAAAAGGGGGTTCTACTTGTAAATCTCGCTGGTAGGGTTCTACACAGAACCTTTAAGGTTTCCCCTCAAAGAGACAAGCCAAGGAACCATTAAGGGGAGTGGATTTAATCTTTTTTTTTTTTTTTTTTTTCTTCCTTCCATCAGTACATCAAGGATACCCATGATGGTGTACTATTTTAGATATTGACTTTGAGCACCCCCTGGTGGAAAAGGAAAAAAAAACACTTATTAAATAAAGACTTTAATCTCAAAGAGTTTAATCTCAAAGGGGTTTATTCACAAAATAGATGCATAACAAAAAAATACAGCAGCACATGTTCATATAAAAGGTCTCTTTGTATGTGAAAAATAACTTTTTAGAGAACATAGTCAAGCTGCGCTGCATCGCTCTATTCTAGTGCAACATGTTAACCAAAGCCACACAGGCACAAGATCAACACAGACCTCTCAGAAGTCTGCTCGCAATTAGCATAAACAACAAACAGAACAAATAAAACAAAGAAAACATCCAAGTGCAAATCTAATTGTGTACTGACCAAAGGCAACGCTGACAAGTAGTGAAGCTTAAGTTTAAGAAAATGTTCCAAAATTCATCGTCAAGATTTCAGTCATTTGTGGCACAAATTTGAACTTACTCTGAATCATTCTTTACAACTTAGTGCAATACGAACCCATGATAAGTGGAGGACACTTTTTATACATTTTGAACCTAATTTTAAAAAGTCAAAAAATGTTTGAGGTGGATTAAGTGAAGATTTATCTCAGTCTTTAGTTGCACTGTGTGTTAAATTCTGTTACAAGGACAGCAGACAGACGATTGATTAAGGATCGAGCCCACCAGATCAGTGTAAATGTTCTGAAGAAGAGAGAGAGCATCTTTTTAATCTGTTCTCACATAGATAAGATGTCCTTAAAGTTACAGTGCTTTCTAAGAATTTCAAAATTGCTCATAAGCCCCCAAATAATTACACTTGTTGGATGCTGGGATCAACTAAAAAAAAAATAATAATAATAATAATAATAATAATTATTATTATTATTATTATTATTATTATTATTATTATTATTATTATTATTATTGACTACTATAATTTGAAATGTTTAGGAACAGAGTGTACACAAATATATAAATGTAACAAAGAAAGAATTTTTGATTCCCCCCCCAAAGAAAAAACACTTTTGCGGCAGTTTCCTGGAAACAAGTCTACTGGTGGACTCTTTCACTCTGTGCTGTTTCTTGGTTGTAAAACAATTTCTAGGCAAGAATCAGGCTTGGTTGTTATTTTGGGGGAACGGAAGTGCACAAAAAAAAGCATTACCTGAGGAGAGAAAGATGCCATGACGACAAAACAGAGCGCCACAGTCTCTTTACATAGGAAAAGAAAAGGAAAGAAAAAAAAAAAACATCAAAATAAATTAATTCATAAATACAGTTTCATGGGTAGATACCAGAATTAATCGAACTACCCCCGAAAAAAATGCAGAAATTATTATTGGTAAAAATCATTTTTAAGTGTTTATAACTAATTTGAGCCTAGTCTGGAAGGCCAAATCTACGTTCCGACACGTTTTTCCCACATGCCCTGGTTGACTTCACCTTAACTTTTTCCCTTATGAAAAATGGTTGTTCCAATACTTTATGAGCTGAAGCTCAAGGTGTAATGGATGAGATACTGAGTGAAGAGAAGGTACAGAAGGTACCGCAATCTGATTTCAAAATTGTAATCGTGAGTGAAGTAGTTTAAAAACAAACAGGAGCAATAAAATTCTTGATATTCCAAAATATATAATGATTTGCTGCATTCAAATTGGGTTTTAATCTGCTAGCTGGTCAGAATGCCAGCTACTTAGTAAGGCCAATATGTGCATAGTTTAAAGCAAACAGACAGTAAAATTGCTAAGAGACTCACTTTAAGTACTTGTGCTTGCTAGGATGAGTGTATTCTGAGCTATACATGGATCAGCCATAACATTAACATTAAAACCTGACTAATAAATATTGTCTAGTTCCTCCTTGTGCCCCAAAACAGCTCTGACTCATCGAGGCATGGACTCCACAAGGCCTCTGAAGGTGTGCTGTGGTATCTGGCACCAAGACATCAGATCCTTTAAGTCCTGTAAGTTGCGAATTAAACTTAAGTTGGACTTGTTTGTTCACATCCCACAGATGCTAGATTGGATTGAGATCTGGGGAATTTGGAGGCAGAGTCAACACCTTGAACTCTTGGTCATGTTCTCAAACCGTTCCAGAACAATTTTTAACAGTGTGGCAGTGTGCATTATCCTGCTGAAAGAGGCCACTGCTATTAGAGAATACCATTGGCATGAAGAGGTGTACTTGGTCTGCAGCAATGTTTAGGTAGGTGGTACGTGTCAAAGTAGCATCCACATGAATGCCAGGACCCAAGGTTTCCCAGAAGAACATTGCCCAGAGCATCACTGCCTCCACAAGCATGCCTTCTGCCCACAGTGCATCCTGATGCCAGTTTCATCCCCAGTTAAGCAATGCACATGCACCCGGCCACCCACATGATGTAAAAGAAGACCAGGCCACCTTCTTTCATTGCTCCACGGTCCAGTTCTGATGTTCACGTGCCCAATGTAGGCGTTTTCAGCGGTGGACAGGGGTCGGCATGGCCACTCTGACCGGTCGGTTTGCAGTTACACAGCCCCATACACAGCAAGCTGGGATGCATGGTGTTCTGACACCTTTCTATCAGAGCCAGTATGAACTTTTTCAGCAATCTGTGCTACAGTAGCTCTTCTGTGGAATTGGACTAGACGGGCTTAGTCATGTTAAGTGGTTTTAATGTTATGGCTGAGATATATATAAATATATATATATATATATAAATTCACATCACACACACACACATATCCTCTTCCCCGAGTCACAAAGGGAAGTCAACAAGGGCACATTGAAAACAAGTGGAATGCAGGACAAATTTTTCTATTTGACATAATACCACTAAATTGTATGCATATACATTACCAAGTCAGGGGTTCCCAATCCCAGGAGCCTCAGCACATCATATTTTCCTACTTTACGCACATGACTAGCCCAGCTAAAGGGCTTAACAGGCATGTCAGAGAGAGAAAAACACAAATCTGTGCAGTGCAAGAATTCCCTAGGCCTTGAACTGGAACCTACTGAACTAAGTGCTAGTCACGATTGTACACGTCAGCAAGATCCATCACTTATTTCAGACCAGTGTTCAACACTACTGCTGTAAGCAATTTATATCAAGAAGAAAAAAAAAAAAAAAGTGACATGATCCTGTTTGTGACAAAATCATGTTTGTTTTCGTTTCTGACAGGTTTCCAACAGAAAAAAGAGCTAATTAGCTAAACTAATTTCATTGTCTTTGATTACAAGCTTAGCATTCAGCCTCTGAGACCTTGTCATATGCACTATGCATTGTAGCAGGCAACGAGAGGAAAATAAAGGAAAGCCAGCTAAATGAAGTACAAAATAAAAAGAAGCAGCATCGAGAAAGATATGAAATAGAAAAATAAATACCTGTCCGGTAACAGAAGCTTAAAAGGAGCTACATGTAAGATTATTGTGAAGCAAAGTCTTCCATATTGTCACAACAACAATAAACTTACCTAGTAACAAGCTATTTGTATATAAACGTGTCTGTATGATCGGGCTGTCTGGTTCAGTTATGTCTCAGGACTGGAATGATGTTTAAAGAACCCATTCAGGAACAAAAGTACTTCACTGTTTGGAAATAACACTAAATTTGAAGTCTGTAACTGATCCGTGAAATCAGAATGCGAAGGAAAATCTTACATGCGGCTCCTCTAAGTGCTGCTTTTATTTGGATTACACAAGAAAAAGTTATTTGACACATAACTTCACAAAGTTTTCATGGTGTCATTTCATGACGCGAGAACTCCACGCCGCAACACCTCCGAACCGTACCGCTGCGTCACCGGGTCGTGACTCCGAAGTCGCTGGGTGTGGCATCTCTTCTTCTGCTCTGATTGGCTGCGATCGGCCTCCGAGCCGAGGTCACGGTTCTCCGTGCCAGTCCTTAGCCGAGTTCTGATTGGAGGGGAAGTGGGGGTGTGGCTTCCATCTAGAGATCTGATGGGATGAGAATGGGTAAAGTCCCTCCCCTCCACTTCCTGCTCTTCTTCCACTCCTTTGCTATCGCTTCGTTTTGGAATGCGGAAACTTCCCCAGTTTTTAACATTGGACACCTTTTCCGACATCATCTTTCCCTGATGCTGACTTGAAATCATCCGCCTAAGAGAACCATTGTACACATTCTGCACCGAAACAGAAGTTTTCGTTTCCACCGCTTTGCTATCTGACATCGCCACCACATTACGATCCATTATACTGTTCTGCGCCGTCTCGTCTATGACCTTTGACCCTGGGTTGTTTCTCTCTGGTAGTTGCTCCCAAATCCTGCTCCTCCTCCTTTTCCTCCGATCTCCTACAGGTCGCTCCGTCTCGTTCGCTGCAGTTTCATTCCCACCGCAGCCAGCATTTGGGACCCCCTGCGAGCAGGACAGTTTACTCAGCAAGGAGGCATCCATCTTGGCAGGCTCGTCCCTTTCGTTCTGGCCTCGTCTGGAGGCTCCGTGACGTGGGACACCCTTCCTCTGCGAAAGCTCAGTGGCGCTGTTCTGAGCCGTGTGACCTCTCAGAGGTTGGGGGGAAGTGGATGCGGAGGGCGCAACCCGGAAGTAGAACATGGCCTCCTCCAACTGCCTGGTGGAAGATATGCCTTAAGCGCACATATATAAAGGAAGAGAAAAGGAACAATGGTGAGTGCATAAAAGAAAGAGATAAAAGCATACAGAGAATGTGAGTAAGACAGACTTGTCTCAAGGGACAGCAAATACAGTTTGTGATTTCCATTTTTATACAATTCAGCTGAGTGACAGGCATCCCTGCTTTAAATCTAATCAGCCAATTGGAAACTTGATTGAATGAAATCTTTCTAGCATGTTCTTATGCAGACCTTTTATTTTTTTTTTTTGTAAATTAGATTTTGTTTTTTAAATGGGAAGTATAGCTACTAAATTTGATGAGATACTGCAATTAAACAGGTCTTTTAATGATATGATGATCTCCGGTGCAGTAGGGGGCTCACCAGAGAGTCTTCCTTGCTCCAGCAGCCGGACATGGTGATGAAAAATCTGCTCCTGCACTCGACACACAGAGCGTTTGATCTTCTCCCGACGGGTCACCATGTAAGTCAGGTTCCGCACCTGCACACATATTTACATATTTCCCTGAATACAGCATGCTTACAACTAGCTCAAAATTATTCAGTAGTACTGCACTGTTAAGCCAGTTCAGCTTGAGTACCATCATGTACCTGCCAGCTAATGCACTATGCATGTTATGTTTGACAACATGCCTAGAGGTCTTGCTGCCAGTACCCTGTCAGTGTCACTGTTGCGCTAAAAATGCTCCACAACCTAAAGATCATCAGTGGTCCCATTTTCCACCAACAGAAGGAACAAGAGTAGGCTGAAACTGTAATTACTGCTAAAATCAGTAATTATTTACCTACAAAATGACCTATATCCTAACTCTACCTGATAAAATGGCCAATGAATGAAGACACAAGGTGCCTATAAAGTGTCTATTCACAATGATTAAATAGCTACATAATGAACAATGTCATCTGAAACATCTGAAATGGGGTCAGGATGATCAGAGCAACAGCATATTTAATAGAGGTGTCGGTTAATTAATTCTGCAGCATACTACAATATCCGAATAATAAAAGGTCAGTGTTGTTTATCTGTGGACTCCTACACTCTTCTGTGAATAGTTAACAGTCTGAGGTTCCACATGTAATCTTTCCTAAAAGGGAAACAATCCGTTGTAGAGTTTCACATCGAAATTTTTAGGGTGCTTCCACACCTATTAGTCCATTTACTGAATTCAAATCAGAGCGAAATTGATACTTTTGGCTAATTTGCTAGCTGGTTTATTTTGGGTTCACACTGCACATAATAATTATAGTAATTATATAATTATATAAATAACTAGGTTTAAATACAAAATGTTTAAATATACAAAATGTATACAGACACATCCTGCATACATTATATTTTATATATA
>JANDJT010000228.1:25831671-25845928 GCA_024331685.1 Stegophilus panzeri
TTTCACTCTCTCACACTCTCACTCTCTCTCACTCACACAAGCGCACGCACACGCAGAAACAAGTTACATACTCGGTGCTTCCGCCTGAGGGCGCTGCACCTCAAACTAAAGACTGTTGACGCTCCCTGTCGAGGACCAAGAGTGATCACACTCTCATTTTTCCGGGTTTTTTGTTTCTTTTTTTTTTTTTTTTAATTTTATTTTAGGCCTTTTGAGCGTTCGCACTATTTTTTCCTTTTTAAGGACATAAAAACAAAAAGGAACATAAATATATTTAGGGGGAAAAAAACAATTTCTATCATTTAAAATTAATGACACACACACACACACATATATGTGGAGGAATGGGGGAACAAATCTAAAGATTTGTAACTGATATGCTATTTTAGCTCAGTGTATGAATAGCACATTGAAGAGTATTAATTGATTGATGTCTGTAAATTAAAAAAAAAACCCACAAAGTTTCTTTTTGATCATTGTAATAATTTTCTCTTAGGTACTGAAGATGAAAAATAATAACTGGCTACAAACTTTAAAAGATTTACCTCAAAGTGAGTTGGAACTGTTTAATTTGATTAATTTATTTACAGTTTATTGGTTGCAAAAACACTCCTGTCAAAATAACATTAATATAATAATAATAATAATAATAATAATAATAATAATAACAATAATAATAACAACAACAACAACAGTAGGTATACCCTTGCAGTTCAGTGGTGTCTACCATTTTGGATGTAACTTATTTCTGCATATAAAGCATATATATATATAATTTTTTTTTTTTTTACTTTCAAATATGCATTAAGTATGCATGATTTTATTCCAGTAGTACAAATCACACACAGGATCGTGATTGATTCTAACTACTATAATATGTTATGCATAGGAATCGAGTTGTTTATCTGCTCCTGTAAATTTGAAAAAAAACTGAACATTCAAAAACTCATTAATAATACCAAAATCTGCAACAGCTGCATCTGAGCTGCATTTGATTTTTTTTCAACCATCTACATTGTTAACATTAACATTCATTCTTTTAGAAAGCGGCATGTATAGAGTCTAGCGTTATAGGGGGGGAAACATTTATTTATTTGTTTATTTATTTATTTAAACATGTTTACTCACTTCATTGACGACGCGCCCCATTGTTATTTTATCTATCGCCACTAGAGGGCGCTCTATTATTATTATTATTTTAATTATAATAATTTTATCCATCGCCACTAGAGGGCGCGCTATTATTATTATTTTATCCATCGCCACTAGAGGGGGCGCTATTATTATTATTATTATTTTATCAGGTTCCAGATGATGTCAGGCTTCTCGTATTTAACTTCAAATCCGCCCTGAAGGACTTGCACATTAATCTTTATAATTAACATTTGAAATTCTGTGGCATCTAAGATTTTTTTTAGTTAGTCTAGTTTATTCTTTCACCGACATGTCCTATATTACCCACAATGCCGTGTGACTACCTGCTGACAGCAATGCAGTGGGAACTCATCTCTTAACAGAGTGATGCAGCAGTGCTTTAGTTCTTTAAGCTGTCCATCTTTCTCACCTCCTGCATGAAGATAAAAGTTCCTTGATCTCTTCACCCCTTTGTCAGCATTTGCTGTCACCTTTAGTTCTACACTGAATTTATTATTAACATGACATTCAACATTAGCACTTTATTTTAAAAAAAAATTGTGTTGTCTGTGTGCTTTTCCTACTATATTACCTCCTGAACAGAGTTTTTAGTATTCTTAGTCTGTGACCCACTGAACAAGTATCAGGATGTAGTTATTGATAGAGACTTAAGCACTTCTGTAAGTCACTCTGGATAAATGCTATAAATGTAAATGTAATGTAAATGTCAACATCACTGGAAATTGATGAATGAGAAAAGAAGTGCTCGCTCTTTTTTTTTTTTTTTTTTTTTGTCCTTCTTGTTTTTAGGAGCTAACAGTAAAATCTGACCGTTATCCCTTCTGTTTGAATTTTTTTCTCTCTTGTTAAACACTGTTGTGACTTTGCCATGACATCGGTGTGGCAGACAACCACTAACTTCACACAAGAATAAGAACATACAACACAACTAACACACAATTAACCCCCCCAATGTGTTATTTCATTAGGAAATGATTGTTATGATTGTTTTTGGATTTCATTACTTCACTGTGGGACGCCATATGTAGAGAAGGTGGCTGAAATTAATTCAGTGTTCGTGTGTTAACTGTTTACAAAAGAAATGTGATTTCATCTGACATGTGGGACAGCCAATATGAGAGAACACAAATGCTGTCTGTTGACATTAATTAAAGACAAATATTAGTAATTCTCAAATACTGTATTTCTGCAAAATGCAAACACACACACACAGAGAAACATGCTGTAATACTGATCAATAATCACTACATATAAGTGTAAAAGGAGTAATTATTTCTTAACATATAGTAAACCCACCAGTCTAGTGCATTTAATACAAAAAATATTATAAACATCACAGCGTTTTTTTCACAGTCAGGATCCAAACAGCAGTTATGTGAGGTAATCAGAGACCTGAAGGAAATACAGATATAATTCCAGTCACTATAGTAATACTGATCATATTTTGATAAAGGAAGTGCAGGACTTCAGGCTGGAAATGTGGAAATTAAAGCTAAAAACTTCAGTGTTTAATCTCGTAATCTCTATCTACTGCATCTGTAGTGTGTGTGTGTGTGCAATTACCATGAACATTTTGGAGATTACTCCAAACTCATTTAAGGGCTGGTGTTGAATTCCGTCAATGATTGTCTACACGTGTACACTGCAAAAAAGAAATTGGTTTGGGGGAAATTAGTCTTATTTTATGTGTAAAAAGAAAAATAATCTTGTCAAGCATGCTTTGCATTAGAAAAGTATCTAATGCAAAACATAATGCAACATAATTAAAAAAAAAAATCTATATAATTTTAAGAAAATTCATCTAACTTTGTCTTAATAAGATATTCCAGCTAATATTGAGCTAGATTTAACCAGTAACAAGCTACAACAATGGTTTGCATCATATCCCAGCAGAGGAACAAGATCGTTTTCCTTATTTTAAGACTGAGATCAATTGCATGCTTCAATTTTTCAACGAAGCAGCTGTGTGTCATGGTTATGCTGAAATCCACACTGAACTACATTACCCATCAGCCCCAGCATGTCACATGTCCCACTGATCACTTACACCTGTTCTGTGTTACCCCTAATAAGCATCCTTATAGAAGTTCTAATATTTCAGCACCTAATTGTCAAGCTTTACTTGTTGTCGTGTTTGTGTGTTGTCATGTGTGCTACAGCCGATCTCACAGTCTGCATGTTTTTGCCTTGTGTCTGTTGTTTTTATTATGCTGTTTAGAAGAAATTGTGTCTTATTGTAAGCTTTTTTTTTCGTCTAATTTTAAATCTCAGATTAAGGGATAGATTCTTAAAGTCAGCTCAATCCAAAGACCAAAATGTTTATTTTAAGTGAGTCTATCTTGAATAGTTGAGTTTTCATTGTTTGTAAAAAGCACAACTTGCTTAAATTTTGGCATTTTTGTCCGGTTTTAAGATCCAGTAGCATTTTTACTGACTAGATATTTATGATATTTTCAAGAATTCTTACCAAGTCAGTTTTGCTTACCCCATTGGCAGAGTTTTATTGATTTTTTTTTTCTTGATTTTAGTACACTAAAGAGACTAGATTTAAATGTGTCTCTTGCTTGTTTCAAGGCATTTTTTTTGCAGTGTAATACATGTTTTTGTCAAAGCTTTTCCTTCATTCTTCAGTCCATCCCTATAAATTTGACTTCTTCAGCTAAAATAATCCTAAATAAACCATTAAATTCAATATGTATGGCATAATAAATTGTTCCTATTGTTTTTATGTCCAAGAAACTACTAACTACACTTTTATCCTTACAAAAAAGCCTGGATACAGAATTATAGATGATGTGAAATTTGAAAACAATCTCTCTATGAGGGATTAAGCATTTTAAACAGGTTCCAAATACAGGGTTTCCTCTCTGCAATCCTGGTTCGCAGTAACTTCATACAACAGAGGAAACGTTATACTGCATTGATAGAGGGGGTACATGTGTAGTTATTTGAGAGCGAGGATGGTGTCGTAGGATTTGCCCGTCCTGCACACCCCCACTTCAGTGAAGCCAGCCGCTGTGAGCAGGCGTGTGTAGTGAGAGGGTGGCTGCTCCTTCCCCGCCGTCTGAACCAGCATGTTCAGGGAGAAGAGCTGAGCCATGATGGGGCCTCTGTGGTTCTCCAACAACATAGCCTCTACCAGCAGAACACCTCCACCTTCACACACACACCATGAAAGAGAGTACTGTAACATATTAGTGCTTTATTGAAATTATTCCAGAGGGAGGACAGTGAGAAAAAGACATGAAATATAATCTCTGATGCGTTTCATCATTAACATGGCTAAAAAGCAATTTGACAGAGCATGGTAGATGACCAATCACAAACCTTTCTGTTACCAGCTTACTGCTTCAAATGAAACTCTTTAACAACTTTTAGAAACGGGATTCCATGAACCTTTTTCTTTCTGACCAGTGAAAATATTGTTCTCTGAAAATTTCAGTGTGTCACAGTATTTAAAAGCTTGTTGTCCTGCTGTAAAGTGGGTATACATGGAATTACACAAAGCCAATCAGATTGCAGCCAGATCGCAATATCCTGAAGCTTGTGGCCATAAAAGTGTACAAAAGAATTAAGACGCTCCATACCCTGTGAACAGAGTGCCTAAAGCCGACACTACATGCCTTATAATAAGGTAGTAACAGCGAGTGTATTATTAAAGGAATAGTTTGGAAAATTAACACAGTTTCCCCTTCACTTCAAATGGAGTCAGTCAGGCAAGGGTCAGTTTTGCCCTGGAGCTGCCAGGCTAATGTAGCTAACAAATAAGGGAAATCAGTCTCATTAAAAACCACATCTGTGATGGATTGGCACTCCGTCCAGGGTGTCATTCCATCCCTATAAGTTTGACTTCATCATCTAAAATAATCCGAAAAAACCCATCAAATTCAATATGTGCTGCATAATAAATTGTTCCCATTGTTTTTATTTCCAAGAAACTACTAACTACACTTTTATCTTTACAAAAATGCCTGGATACAGAATTATAGATGATGTGCAATTTGAAAACAATCTCTCTATGAGGAATTAAGCATCCAAATACTCTGAAATACTCTGCAGTCCTGTTTATTGTTTATTTCAAAATTGTTTATTTCAAAATTAAACGCCTTATAAAACTCATGTGAAATCACAAGATAGGTTAGAAACATTTACATGCTCCTTTGCAAAATTAAAACAGCAAAAGATTCGGGTTAAGTTGAAGAATGTAAAATGGATTTTTTCACTAAACTATTCCTTTAATCTAACTGTACTCTAACTGTAATTAAGCTTTGCTCTACTCAGTGCAAAAGTTATACCAGGTCAGTAATCCACAATAATGCTTATGAAATTACCATCTTCAAGCCAATGACTATCAAGTTAACATTGATGCAGCTCTCCTGTACGCACCTGAATTACAGGCTGCATGAATCTTCCTCAGCAGCATCAGACTTTTCTCCTCCTTCCAGTCATGGATGATCCTTGCTAGGACATACAGATCAGCAGCAGGGAGGTCTTCCTTAAAAAAGTCCCCTTTATATATATGTACACATATATATATACACACACACACACACACACACACACACACACACACACACAATGTGAATTAGCTTAAAGGCTGTTTAAACATTAGATTAAAATGCACCCAGCAAATGATCCTTAACAGTGTAAACAATTATTTAAACAGCAAAAGAAAAGATGAAAAAAAAAAGGTTCTGTGGATTACACTACTGTTCCACTGTGAACATAGTGTATTTGCAAAACAAACAAAAGGATATAATTATACAATTATACAATAATTACCCACATGCAAAACACCATGTGTTGCTTAATTTAGCACTTATTAATGTCTTTGCTACATGGGAATCTTCCTTCACATTAAAACTAAAGCCTCACTTCCCACACAAACCGAATGTGAACATTTTATCAATGTTGTGTTTCTGCACGTTGTCTTCTTTGTGCACTGCGTGAGTTTGTGTATCTGTAATTATTTTGTGTATTTAATGTGCTCTTTGTTAGTGCAAAAATTCCCCTAGGAGTTCAAAAGGAAAAATACATGCATACAGTCAGGTACATAAATATTTGGACATTAATGACGTTGCTGTTGTTGTTATTTTTGCTGTCTACCACAGTATATTGGAGTTGAAATTAAATAATGAATATGATAATTATGTCTGCATGAAGTCTAGAACCCATAGAAATTACTAGACACTTGGTTTCTTCCCTGGTGATGCCCTGCCAGGCCTTTACTGCAGCTGTCTTCAGTTCCTGTTTCCCTTCTCTATTCTCTTCTCTTCTGATACGAGTTGTTTCATCTGTCCATAGGATGTTGTTCTTGAACTGTACAGGCTTTTTAGATGTTTCTGGCAAACTCTAATCTGGGTTTCCTGTTTTTGAGACTTACCAGTGGTTTCAATCTTGTGATAAACCCTCTGTATTTACTCTGGTGAAGTCTTCACTTGACTGATGGTGGTTGTTCTTGATCTGTCCAACTGTTGTGAAGGGGCTTGTTCTTCACCGGGGAAAGAATTCTTCGGTTATGTACTACAATTGTTTTCTGTGGTCTCCCGGGACTTTTGGTGTTCCTGAACTCACCAATGCATTCTTTCTTTTACAGAATATGCCAAACAGTCGATTTGGACACACCTAATATTTGGACTTTTTATTGATTTTTATTGAGAGTTAACAGTAGCAGATTATAAAATGCAAAAGCCACACTTAAAACCAACTGTAGGCCTTGGAACAACTGAGTAGCCAATTGTACAATTACTTTTGGTCCTGCTTGGAGTTTAAGTCCACCAATTCTGGTTTGCTGGTTGTACACAGACTGAAATTAATGGGGCAGTGCCATAGCCTCCAAAGTCCAATCTGCCATCCTGCAGAACCTTCATGACTACACCACCCCTCCCCCTATTTTTAAAGTCTTAAAACATACATTTTCCTTTCTTCTTTTCACTAGTTTTTGGTACCTGCTTTTTTTTTTTAATACATTTTTAAAATGTATGTACATTGACCTAAAGTGTTAGAAAGTGCTATATACTGTACATGGAATGCATTCTTCTTCTTATTATTATTATTATTATAAGAGTCATGTGAAAAATAAGTACACCCCATGGAAATTGTAGGCTTTTTTGACATATCTGGACAAGCAAACATTTGATCATCTTTGAAACAGTGCCTATTAATAAAGTTGATATACTGAAACAAAACCACAAAGAACAATAGCTTTTTCAATCATTTATTGAACAGAAATATCAATAGATATGATATTCTTCTGTGGAAAAAGTAAGTATACTCTTGGCCTCAGAAGCTAGTATTGCCCCCTTTAGCAGAAATAACTTCTTGTAGGTGTTTTGTATAATTGTCCACCAGGCTTGCTCTGAATTTTTGACCACTCTTCCATGCAATATTCTTTCAGTTGCAAAATATTTGAGGGTTTTCTTACATGTACTGCCCTTTTCAAATTCCCCCACAACATTTCAATGGGATTCAAATCTGGGCTTTGACTAGGCCAGTTCATAACCCTCCATTTCTTCTTTTTGAGCCATTCCTTGCTGGATTTGCTAGTGTGCTTAGGATCATTATCCTGTTGAAAGATCCACTTTCAGTTCAATTTCAACTTTCGGACAGATGGCCTCACGTTATCTCCAAGCACTCTTTGATATAATGCAAAACTCACAGTTGAATCAATGAATGCAAGCTGTCCAGTCCCTGAGGCAGCAAAGCAACCTCAAACCATAACATTTCCACCACCGTGCTTCACAGTTGGTATGAGGTCCTTCTCCTGAAAAGCTGTCTTTGGTCTGCGCCAAACATGTCTGCTGTTACTGTGACCAAACAACTCTATCTTTGATTCAACTGTCAACAGCACATTATTCTTTGCCTATATGCTCATTGGCAAACTGTAGACTTGCAAAGGCTTTTTCCTGGCACGCTTCCCATGCAGGTAAAATTTGTGTAATCTCTTTCTGGTTGTAGACGCATGCACTTTGACACCAACAGTTGCAAGACTTACTAGCAGATCCTGTGATGAAATTTTGGGGTTCTTGTAAACTTCTTTTTGCATGAGACGATCTGCTCTTGGGCTGGACTAACTGGCAGTCATTTGAAATCTGCACCATTTGTAGATTATTTTCCTTACAGCGGAATGATGTATTTCAAATAATTTGGAGATCTTTTTAAATCCCTCGCCAGACTCATAAGCATCCACAAGATTTTTTCTGAAGGCCTTATAGAACTATGTAGATCTTGGCATGATGACACCACACACCTCAATAGCAAAGGGAACACCACACACTAGTTATGAGAGGGGTATAAATAAGACAGGTTCCACCTGCACTCCCTAAGCAGGTTCTAATCACTGGCACACAACCATGAACACCTGATTCTGGTTTTCAAGGACGATCGAATGTTTGCTTGGGGGGTGGGGGGTTACTTTTTTTTCATATGACTGTATATACTGTACATATACTGTTCTAATGTACAGAATACAAAAGCTGACCTTCAAGAAACTTGATGGTGTCATCACTTTGAGAGAAGTGCTTCTGGGCTGTTTGGATGACTTTTGGCAAGTCCAGGACAGTCAATGTGGAAGCAGGGTAGGCCTTAGCTAATTCACGGGCCAAGGCACCTGAACAACCTGTAAACAGATTAACCAGGAAACAGGGACATTTACTTCATCAAGGAGAAAAAGATAGGGAATTGAGAACATTGTTATTTAAAAACGCTCTTTGGGGGAAGGGATTTGTTGAAGTTAAATTTGTAAAATTTCTTTAATTTTACTAAACTAATTTATTGTAGTGACTCTGACTTATAAAGTAATATATATAGCAATAATTATGTCTAACAAGATATTCAGATGCATTCAGATACAAATACAACTCAACAATGCAACACCATGCATATGCTCTGATATTTAAAAAAAAAAAAAAAAAAAAAGTTACTGGTAGTTAACACAGACTTTTCTAATTTACTAATATGTGGGTATTTGTGTGATAGTACATCGAAGTATACACACCTCCAACATCCACTATGGACTTAAATCTGGACAGGTCAAAAGCATTTACTACGTCATGGCCGTCAATGACCCATGATGAGTTCATCAAACCCATAAACTTTAACATCTCTTCCTCTGACCTGTAATATATAGAAACATTTAAGTACTGTATATAAACTGGTGCAATGTCTGTCTGTCTGTCTGTCTGTCTCTCTCTCTCTCTCTCACACACACACACACACACACACACACACCAGTATGTTAAGCAATGCCTTCTTTCTTTACAGATGCACACACATCTGTTTAAATGGCCAGATTAAATTCTGAATTTAAGAAAATATTAGCATTTACAGATTCACACAGAGAGTACAGATTCACACACACACAGTGATATGTGAGGACAGGGAGAGGAGATGGGTGAGGGCCAGAGCCTCGAATTTTCTGTCTCAGTGCACAGACCAGCAAAAGAGATGCACTCACCCTCCTAAAATAACAAGCGGAATACACATACACACACGCACACACACGCACACACACACACACACAGAGAGTGCCACTTCAGATAACAAGACATCTCTCGCTCACTCTCTCTCAAAATCAGTCACTGTCTGTGTCCTAAAGCTGGTGTGCCGCTGTGATGGAGGCTCTTGAATGGATTTTTGCAGCAAAAAGTCCCTTGATACTGAAGCAGTTTCATTATCATCCTGGGCAGACATCAAATTCTGTTGCCAAAGCAACCACACAATAATAAAAATAAATAAATGGAAAATAAAATCAATAACACACTCATGTCTAAACTAAACCTGATATATATGCTCTTATCGGAGCTGTAGTATTCATAGTATGATGATGATGATGATGATGATTTTCCAGCCATATTAGCAAGTGCACCCATGTTTGTTGTATCTGTTTCCACAACACTGGGTATTTCCAAACTGGTGCTATAGTTACTTTTGATATCACTGAAGGATTCGCTGAGTTTATGTTAAATTATAATATTTACTGTACTAAAGCAGCTACTAAAATGATATCACTCCATCAGGAAACCCAGCTTTCTCAAATAATATGACCTACAACCTACAGGCCTCATGATTTCAAATAAAATAATGAAGACTGATACAAACACACATACAAATACAGAAGAGACAAAATATTCCCTTCCTCTTACTTGGCCATTTTATCTATATTAAAAGGATCCAATATGCAAAAAGGAGGAGCATTGGCCTCAAATACCCCATTTTATTAAATCTACTGAACTATTTGTTAAATTATAAAATCAAAAACAAATGTGCATTCACAAATATAATAAGCATTAATGTCATTGTGCTGCTGTGTGAAACCTTCATTTGTGTTTTATATCCGATCACGTCCCTTGATACACTTGACTACATCAACAAGCAGCAATGCAGTATAAGGCTCCTCCCTGTCTTACTGACTTCCATGCAAGTATTTTGATTAAATTACATATGAGTCAGCTCTCAACTTTCACCTAAAGCCACTGACACTGATTCACATGCAAATGACACATCATTAGATGCCACATGGATGGCATTTTGCTACTACCACATATCTAGTCAGTCAGCAAGACATGTTTGGTATACGGTATTTGACACCAATCTGACCACTAATTTGTCATTGCTCACTGAGACAATTCGGACTGAGTGAAAAAATTCATTAAACTCGCTCTATTTTCATCTTAATATACAGAATATCTCATAAATTCTCATCAAAGGAGAAAAAAAAAGGCTAAATAAAAGTTTTATTTATTTTTAAAGTTTTTATTTGTTTTAGTTATTTTATAACTTGTTCAATATGTCTACCATTTTTCTCAAAACAGTAGAATTATTTGGATTCGTTCTTCCTTGCTCAGCTACATCATGGTCTGTAAAAATATGAAAAAAAAACATTAACTCTATGACGCTGGACTTAAGGGACATCCTATATACATGACCAGTCAAAGGTTTGTGGACACTTCACTGAAATGTTTCTCATGATCTTAAAAAGCTTTTGATCTGAAGGTGTATGATTAAATGTTCGAAATCGGTGTTGTGGACAGAAATATAATTGTGCCAACATATTCTTTTCTTTCATTAGATAACTAATATTTTATTTACAAAAAATTATTTTTTAAACGGACGACTTGGAGCGAAATATTCTGAAAAGCAGCCGATAAGAGTCCAGCGTAGGTGGGAACTCCTTTAATACTGTTTAAAAAGCATCTCAGGGAAATTCCTCAAGAAATCGGTTGAGAAAAATGCCAAGAATACATTTCTGGAAACTTTAGGCAAAAAGGGTGTCTACTTTGAAGATGCTAAAATATTACATTATTTTGATTTATTTGGGAATTTTTTTTATCACTTCCATTTGTGTTACTCCAGAGTTTTGATGACTTTATTATTATTCTAAAATGTGGAGAGAAAAAAATAGAAATAAAGAATTAGTGTGTCTAAATTTTTGACTGGTAGTATATGCTCCCTGATTTGACCTTCTGTTTGCTTCTCTAAAGCGCTCATTATACGAACAGACTTAGGTATGACCTTTGCTGTGTTTTGTTCCGAGTGGCCTCTTTATTTTAAATGTTGTCTGCTACCAGGAAAGCGACATGCTACTGTGAGTGTCATTTTTAGAAAGGCCGTAGTTAGTCATGCATTGTGTGAAAACAGGAATGTGTAGCTCACACAGTACGTAAGAAACACAGCAGTGCATGAGTATGTTACCTGTGAGAGGGAGTCATAATCTCACCTGTATATAGCTGAGAAGATGTCTTCCGATGAGAGACCAAAGGTTTTTTCATTTTGGTTCTTTCCTTCCCTGTGAAGTTTAAAACAGCAACCTGATATTTAAACTTCTTTAGCTTGACCTACAGTTTTTCTTTCAGAATTATTAATTCCTCCAGATTTAGAAAGACTGCAATGTCTAATGTGTTTTGTGACAAATGTTATGAAGCTAGGAGTGATTGACACCACTGCTTGCTTAACATTGAGTACAGACCACACCCTAATGAGGGTTATTTTGCAACTGTAAATGAGAACTTGAGCAGCTCCTACTTTGCATTAGACAAGACCAGGCCCTCCACTGAAGGCCATCAGGAAGGGGTTGTTGAATAGAAGGCAGCAGATGAGACAGTGGTGGTTGCAGAAAGTGAGAGATGGAAATTTATAGAAAGTTAACTAGGAAGAAGGTAGAGCTTTAAGTGTGGTCTTTCTCCCAAACTTTAGCTATTTCATAACTCTATATACACTATATGACCAAACGTTTGTAGACCAGACCATCACAGCCATATTTAGGCCTTCCAAAACTTTTGCCACAAAGTTGGAAGCACAGAATTGTATATGATGTCTTTGGTTGCTGTAGCATTAAGATTTCCCTTCACTGGAACTAAGAGGCCCAAACCTGTTCCAGCATGACAGTGTCCCTTTGCACAAAGCGAGCTCCATGAAGACATGGTTTGCCAAGGTTGGTGTGGAACAACTCTAGTATCCCGCACAGATCTCTGACTTCAACGCCACCTGAACACCTCTGGGATGACCCAGGCCTCCTCACTCAATATCAGTGCCTGATCTCACTAATCCTATTGTGGCTGAATGGATAAATCTCCACAACCATGCTCCAAAATCTAGTGGAACACCTTCCCAGAAAAATAAAGGTTATAATAACAGCAAAGTTGGCACTACATCTGGAACAGGATGTTCAACAAACACATATGGGTCTGATTGGTCTTTTGTCCATATACAGTACTTGGACTACTACATGGCCATATAGTGTACAGACATGCAGTAGGATTACTCTATTTGAAGCTTTTTTTCCCCTTTCTGGACATGGACCAGCAAACCAACAATAATGTCAAAGCAATGGCACTGCTTGGCTAGTAGTTCAGACAATTTAAAAGCTGGATTGTGGTAAGTGGAGGCTGATATCTATTCATTGTTCATTCATAATAACCACTGGTGAATCCAGTGCCTATTCTGAGAACACAAACATAAACATTCACACACTCATTCACACCTAGGGGCAATTTATCATAGCAATTTCATGTTCCAGCATGGTTTTTGGAGGTGGGAAGAAACCAGAGAACCTGGAGTAAACCCACAAGGACACAGGGAGAACATGTGACACTCTGAAAAGACAGTAACCTGAGGCCAGGACGTACTGGGGACCCTGGAAAGTGCCACAGTAAATAGATTTTTCTCAGAATAAAAAAGTAAGGCATCTCTGATATCGGAACCTCTCAGCTCCAGGGTTCCCAGTTCTAGTCTGAGGTCAGGTTACTGTCTGTGTGTAGTTTTGCATGTTCTCCCAGTATTTGCATATGTTTCTTATAGGTTCTCCTGTTTCCTCTCATCTCACAAAACATGCTGGTAGGCAGACTGTGGATGCAAAATTGCTCATAGGTGTGAGTGAGAGTGTGAGCGAGAGTGTGAGTGTCTCCTGCCTTGTGCGTAATATTCTCGGGATCCACTTTGACCCGGATACATAGATTTGCTTAGTATTGTTTATATAACAGTGCGCAAAGACCTCACCAGCCTTTCATCCTAGAGCGAACTCAACTGGTTTTTAAATGATCTTTTGCCATAGAGGTCACATGGTATAGCTGAGAATCAAACCTACATCAGAGAAGTTTTAAGCACTTTTGCAATTCCATTTGAAGAGGTAGGAGTGTAAAAGCAGGCACCTGAGGTACATATGGTAAAGGATTTACTGAGACCAGCTTATAAAAAGTGTGACTGTCTTGAACGGTAAAGCCACAGTTACTGAGCTGATGGACTGTTACATCAAGCAGGTCATTTTCTTCCCATGGTGCACTCTTGTCTAAGTGCAATTTTGCAATTAGAGTCACTACATAATCTACAGTAGACCTATTTTTACTAGAATGTCTTACCTGACCGCATCTCCCAAGTTGTTCCAGAGAGGGTAGATGGTCTGGGACTGGTAGATGATCATGTCATATAAAGATTTAGGGCTGTTTTTGGCCAGATACAGATTAGCAACATCAGTACTGCTGTAATAGGCTAAAAGATAAGAAAAGACAAAACAAAGCTTAAAATATATATTTTTATATACAGTATCTCACAAAAGTGAGTACACCCCTCACATTTTTGTAAATATTTGATTATATCTTTTCATGTG
>JANDJT010000228.1:25859868-25870048 GCA_024331685.1 Stegophilus panzeri
ACACACACAATTTTATTACAAACTTTAGGGATTGGTTTTATTTATATACCCACAGTTATGTTGCTCATCTAAATTTGCTGTTCATCTAAATTTCACACTTCTTAGACAAACCAGGGTCACATTAGCCCGTCTTAATGCAAGAACAGTTCACAGTTCTGCAGGATAAAACGGCTTCCTATTCACTATATATACTCAGTGCATAGGGTGTGATTGTAGTAGAACCAATGTAGTGCACCATAACCCTAGCAGAATTCTGTTAAAGATTCAGCCACTTGTTAAAAAAAAAAAAAAAAAAATCTAAAAAAATCTTGGGCAATTTTTGATGAAGTACAGGATTATAGATTTGTCCTCACACAAGCACAGCAAATGTACAAACACAACGTCTCTGTAAAACTCTACAAACAACTTTGTGCTAATACAAAAAATAAATATAGATCACTTCCACCTCTCCCACTGGAACCAAATGCGCTTATTCCTAAAGCGAGTAGATCAATGTGCATCGCACATTTTTGTTCTTTTAAAATGTTTTTTTTTTTTTATATACCATTTATACAATATTTTAAATCATTTGCTTCATCCCAAAGATCAATAGAAATGGGCACAAATATAGGAACAGGATCATGATGACTTCAGAGAAACTGGTTCATTAACCATACTGTAAAGTAGGACATGCTATTAACTATTAGTTTACAGTTACATTACTCGTTCGATAATCGTGGATGTCCGTGAGCTCATGTATGTGGAAGAGGGCAGACAGAGCTTTACTCAGAGTGCGCTGCGCTGTGATGCAGCAGGAACAGCAGTTCAAAAAGATATGGTTGTTTGGTTTCACATGTCTCGAAGGAAGCATGTGTTAGCCTCCACCCTCCGCACTGTAACGTGACAGACAAGAGCTGGCAGGTGGGAACTGGCAGATGACCAAATACGGGGAAATGTTTCTCTAATTAAAAAAAATAGCCAAAAGAAATAAAACAACTTCAAGGAGAACCAATAAGAAGTGTCCATCAAAGCAGCATATAAAATTCCTGACCAAATCAAAGAAGACCCACATCTACAAGCAATTTGAATCCAACCAAAAAAAGTGAAAAAGTTTTCCCTTTCATAAATATTACCAAAATTCTTAACACTTTGACATTCATTATAATAGCGAATACATTTAGTTTACTGAGGTTCATGATAAAACCTCATTTTGTTTAAGTGGTGAGAAAAAAAAAATCTGACTAGTCGACACAGGGTTGATTATAGTCCCAAAACAGCGTGTCAGAGCTTAGGTAGGGTTCGACATGTTCTGAGATGCTTTTCTGCTCACCACAATTGTACAGAGTGATTATCTGAGTTCCTGTAGCCCATTCTGCCAGTTCGAACGAGCCTGGCCATTCTCCATTGACCTCTCTCATCAACAAGGCATTTCAGTCCACAGAACGGCGTCTCACTGGATGTTTTCTTCTTTTTTGCACAATTCTGAGTAATCTCTCAAGACTGTTGTGTGTGAGAATCCCAGGAGATCAGCAGTTATATAAATACTCAAACCAGCCCGTCTGGCACCATCAATCATGCCATGGGAGAAAAATCACCGAGATCACTTTTTCCCCCACATCCTGTTGGTTAAAGTGAACGTTACCTGAAGTTGCTGGCCTGTATTGGCTTGATTTTATGCATTGCACTGGTGCAACATGATCGGCTGATTAGATATTTGCATGAATGGTGTTCCTAATAAAATGCTCAGTGAGTGTATATATTGTAAATCAACGCTATAGGAAAAAGGCATGCACGTGCCAAAACACAGTCAGTCAAAAAGCATGCCCTCACAACAAAATATAAACTCACAAAACATATGCATATGCAGTGGGGTTCCGGTACTAACCTCCTTATTAAATCTTTCAGAAACTAAGAAGTGAGTACACAGGGAAAATGAATACAGGACAGCACAGAGCCTCTAAAACACCTCCAAAGAGAACTTTATTATGAGTTCACTTTCATTTCCCCCAATGCCCTATGAAACTGAATTTCAAATGTTCACTTTCACTGGTATAAAGGTCAAGACCAACACATCTGCCAGAAATAAGCGCCAAACTAATACCAAAAGGAAAATCGGTTCCTCATATTGTTCTAAAGCAGTCACACAAGAGCTAAGTTCAGCACCGAACATCATAACACACACACACACACACTGCACTTATACTTAAAGCGTGACTATTTGTGTAGACACAGTGGCAACGCAAGTGTTTACATTACTCACCTGTGTACCTTATGTACATCTGGAGAATTAAAAGCGATAAGCTATAATATCTGGCACATCAGATGCAAAACAACCTTTTCCAAACAAACAGTTTCCGTGTCTACCTGTAAAATGTTTACCAAATTCATGCTATTCTAGGACACACTGAGCAGCTGAATGGAGATGTTAAAAACAGACTCTAAATAGTTTCTCTTTACTACACTGCACTGTCACAAGGGCTCCCGAGAAGCATAACAGGAAAACACTCGTCTTGTCGTCAGGAGATCATCGTTAAATCCCGACAATGCCACAGGACTCAAAAGAGAAAAATTGGCCATGATGCCTTGGTGGGAGGGACGCTGTACGCTCCGATACAATAATATATACAATATGTGACAAATAAAGGCATTCTTCTTCTTGACTGCCAATCACAGCGATACTGGCCAACTATGGGCATCTTTGAGATCGTGTATGTGGAAGAGAGCAGATAGCACTTTCCTTCGAGTGTGTTACACTGCTCGAACTTCTGCATGAGCAGCAGAAGTTCGAAAAGATGCGGCTGACCGGCTACGCATTATACGCGATACGTGTTAGTTTTACCCTATCCAGTTGTTAACTGTTGTATAACAGGGTAGCGCTGGCTCAAACACAATGCCTTTACATTCAAAAGTATTGACTGATCTACATTATCCAGACGTTTGATGCGTAAATTAAAGTTTTTTGTATGTTTGAAGGTTAAACGAGAGGATTTTAGACTCTGGCACTGACTGTAATATGAAATTCAGTTAGTGTTAATACTCAAAAACTGGCTACTGTAGTAGATGACTTGGATTTTAGACTCAGATTTAGTTTCATCCACCAAGTATAAACTTGGCCAGATTGTCTTTATTCAGACTTTCATTCCACAAAGTACTTTACTAATCAGTGATTATCAAATAAAGTTGAATTAATTTAAATTATTATGTACCACAGACTACTAGGAAGCAATTTCTGGGAATCTAGAGCACACACTGACTCACAACACACAGACACGCTACACACAGTTTTCTTAAAACAGCTGTGATATTCAGCAATAAAAAGCCTCTTAAGCTTTTAACATCCAAGGCCAGAAACTAAGTGAACTATGTTTAAACTAAACTTTAAGTGACTGTCTACTGAAACAGCCTTTAGAAATCAGGAGCAGAATTAGAAAAACTTAAAGTCTTATGACTTGGATGCAGTGAGTGTGTTGGCCTACTCAGACTGAACAGAATGAGGTACAGTGGTGAGAGATCGCGGAGAGATAGTGATTTATTGATGACCGGATAAAAATAAGGAGGCAAAAGGGCTTTGATGTTCTGCATCATCTGATTCTCATGTGGGGAGGTGTCTTATTTTTACAGTACATGAACACACACACAAAGAAAATGGTGAATTTCCAACAACCTGCAGAACATTTTTTTTTTTTATTAATGTGACTCAATTGGTATACACTCAACATGTTATAAACAATGTGACCTCATCCGTGAAACTATTTTCTTTAGTTAACAACACCAGTTAATAGTTAACTAAGGGTTTATTAACAAACTCTACATTTCATTACATTTCATAACATATATATCACTTTTATCTGACCCACTGACCAGAAGGCACTGATGGCCACATCCATTAAGAAATGAAAAGCAAAGGCCAGTAGGTTAAAAGCAAAGAGAGAGGTTTCTTGGTCCAAACAGGGCAAAGGCTAACAGACACGTTGTTGTAATTACAACAACCAAATAAATGATGATAAACAAAGAAGAAGCAGTGAACACGTGTGTGCGTGTGTGTGTGTGTTCAGAGGTCAATGTAGGGATGCCATGTCACACACAAATCCAGCCGAAGGAAATGTTATGAAATTTTTAAAGCCTGAAATAGACACGCCCCTTTACTAATCTCTGCATCATATATATATATATATATATATAAATAAAAAAGTAGATAATTATATTACTATAATTATTAATAATTAAGTATAATTATGTTACTAATTGTATCAACTATAATACTAATTATATAGCATATAACTATACACAGAACATTCAGACGTCTACACCTGAGATGTGAATAATGATACGAATAGGTATTTAATAAGGAGAAAGAAATTTAGCGAGGTAGCTGTGGCTTGTGAACCGACAGGACAAAAGCGAGTCTGGCAGAATTAGGTGCATTACAGGTGTCTTAGAGTTTGCTACAGCTTTAGTTTTAATTACCTGAGAAAATAACTAACCTCTTAAGGAGAAAAAACAACAACAAGACGATATGTCATGCTAAATCAAGCTAACCTGCATGCTGTTCACGTAAAACGCTAATGTTACGGTTTGAATGCAAATATTAACTGTTAAAACAAATGTCAAACTTAGAGACGTAAAAAAATATCCCATAATATACAAAAAAAAAAGTTCATTGTTAAATACGTTTTAATGTAGCTAGCAAGGGAGAAAGCTAGGGTGGGCTGGGCAGCTAGTAAACGGACCCTAGTACTTTACTGCGCACGTACACAGCTTCCGTATTCCAAATCACTATTTGGATCACTATATAGGCGCACTACGCAAAGTGCAAACAAATGACTAGCGCACCATATCTAGTCCCCTATATATACTCGACTGAAGCATTTGGAATGTGATACAAGGTTAGCTAGCTCCTAGCTATGGCCTGGCCGTTACATGTCCACGTCAGACATGGCTTCATTTCAGCACCATGAAACCTTTAACTTTTAATGAACACTACAAATGAAAGCTTTACAAATTCTTTGAACTAATACATTATTAAAACAACCAAAGACTGACTCGTGAACAGACATGCGAGTGGGTTAGCACTACATTAACTGTCGGCTACCTAGCAAAAACAAACAAGCAAACAAAAACAGATTTAATGCTATTTACACTTGTGGAGTTTATATTAATTATGTCTGTTCTACATTTTGTTTGTACGTCAGGTTAATTAGTTAACATTTAATAGCCTGTTATTTCCTGGAATATAATTTCCTGGCAAAACAAATTAAATTAACTAGCTGATCTATTTCAATTATTAAACTAGACAAGCTAATTTGAATGTAAATAATACAATTCTGTTCCGTTAAATATAAAGTCTCTGGAGCATCATGACATCTTAGCTACCCAGATTACAAAGTAGTAAATCTTTAGTAAAACTACTTAGGTTTTACAAAACAAGCCTTCACTTATTACCATCACTAGCGATTAAAACAAACAAAGCTGGCTATTTATTTAGCTCTAAAACAAATTATTAAAGTGGATAACTAGCCCCAAAAAAGGTTGCCTGGTCATTGATTTTCGTGCAGAACAGGGCGGGTTTACAAACCACACGCTACTCCTTCCATGAGTGCACTATATGGATGACAGAATAATGGCGTTAGCACACTATGTAGTGCACTAGATCTGTAAATAGCTACGATTTTAGCACATGTGAGCATTTTGAGCGCGTAAAAATACAGCTAACTAGTAACGCGAACTCTTACCGCGGCCATAAAACTTTCTGCCGCTCGTCACGTCGAAGACTTTCATGTTGACGGCCATGAGAATGCGCGGGTTCTGGACGCCGTCGTACTCCCGCAGCTGCTCCAGAGTGAAGTCCCGCCGGCCCATCTTGGGCAAAGCCGAGGCCTCATCTCCCCGGCCCGCGTTGGCGCCTGACCTCCTGAACCACCGTCGGTAAACACCATAACAAGCGGCCAGAAACAGAATTAACAAGGCGAGGTTGAGAAGCATGCCGCCGAGACCGGGTCCTGGATCCAGCTCCTCTGTTGTTGTCCCCTGCCCGCCACTTGTGTCAGCTACTCCGCTCCTGCCGTCCCCATCGTCCGCCATACTGCACGTTAGCGCCCTACCCACCCAAAAGGTTCCGCCCACCTCACACTCCACAGCGCGTATGATTGGCCGCTGACGGAGTAGCCTGGTTAGTATTGGTTTTTGGCGTCCGGAGGCTGAGCTTCTCGTTTTTGATTGGCTCTTGCCGTTCTGAGACAAGCGTTGTGTGCTTGGAACTGTAGTTCTCTTTCTCACTCTTTCTTTCTTTCTTTCTTTCTTTCTTTCCACACAGTAAAGAGCATATTTGCTGAAACACATTTCAATAAAATAAATGTCCTTGTTATTTTTTTTATCATATAATAATAATAATAATAATAATAATAATAAATAATAATATATTAGCTAGTAATAAATTCCAAACATCATGATAAAATAAAAAAAAAACCCTAATTAGTTTTTGCGTTTTAGATACATTTTTTGATGCGTTAATCATACAATAAATGTCCTTTTAATTAGTTGAAATGATGTACAGTTCGGGTCACAGACAGTTTATTACAGTAAACGAAAATGCAACCAATGAACATAAGGCACATGTGTGAGTGATTCTTTATAATAATCTCTGTTGGCTAAAAGTGACTTGTATTTAGAACAATAAATAATGACCCCACCACTGAAACAGTCCTTTCTTCCTCCAGGACTACTAAAAGGTAAAGGTCAGTATTAAAGTCAGAGACTAAGGTATTAATAACACTTCCAAAGTGTCTACTTGTAATTATAACTTGAAGGGACATTCATATGCAAGTTGTAAATTGAAAAACCTTGTATTCACCTTAATTCCAATAGCACATGAATGCAGCAATAGTACACATTACATTACAAATATCACTTTAAAAATGACATAACCAAGGTTTGGGGTTTTTATAAACAGATTTTAATTTTTTTTTTTAATATATGTATTTTTACATGTTACAATTTATAGGCAAAAAAAGAGGGAAAATAGGAACCTTACATGCATACGAACACACCAGCGCACGCAAAACAATACTACAGTAATACAGCTCAATGAAAATTTAAATCAACCAAATCATAGCAATTCCTCATTATTTTTATGTACAGTTTATATTTCTATTATATAGCTGCATTATCCAAATAAGTTGCAATAAGCAATAAAAATATGATTAGAATCTATTAAATCTGATGACAATTAAAATCACTCAAAATTGAGAGAGAGAAAAAAAATCCCTTCGCCAATAAAATGTAAAACTTTTTTTTTTTTTTTTTTTTTCCTGGAATATAAACTCCTTTCTTGTTTTTAAAGCAATAAAAATACTTAGAAAATAAAACTTCAAGTAAAGAGAAACATTTCTAATTTAAGCCAAAAATCAAAGTTTGTTAAATCTGTTAAAACAGAAGATTAAAGGATCCTACATTCTCTCATCCAAAACTTTACATTTTATTCCAATCATGCACTAGCTTGGCATGTGAGCATGATACTGTTGTTTTTTTTTTCCATAACACTCATTTCATAGTCAATCCCAAACACTATGCATCAATAAACTACATATAGTGAAATTTTTTGTTGTCATTTCAAGTGTAAAAGAGTATTACAATATAATAATCTGTGTAATCTGCTCAGGTTTGTTTCCTTTTCCTCAAATAAACAAATATGTTTCCTCCTCATATATCAGTGATCATGTCATTATGATCATAGGCACACACACAAAAGTTATGACACCACTGAAATAAAAATAATGTTGGGGATATATTTCCTGATGTAATTGGGGTAAAATCTTTGAAATGTAAGGCACCCCAGAAGATAAAACAAAGAAATTTACATTCAACACAGAAACACACAGTCCACAAACTACACTCAATGCAGCGTTCGTAAACTTGACAGCAGAATGGTTTTTGACTCCAATGATTTTCAGTCCACCAATTGTGCCTATTTAAAACTGAATAACTGTTAAAACCAACCATGAGCCAAAAAAGCTGTTTCTGCTAAGACGAATACAATATTCGGATTGATACTTTACGTAGTGAAATCAGTTAAAGCCCTGATGGTTTAACACTCAAGCTTCACTTGTAACGGTTTGGCTCATTTACTCATAGAAGAGATTTACGGTCTAGGCCGTAAATATAAATTGGCCTTAAAATAGCCCTTCTCATTTAAGATTAAAAATGTCGATCTCTCAAGATTCATTTAGTTTGGCGAATGTGCATCTTTGGTTTTGCTAGCCATTTCAGATTGTGGATTCTTCTTCACCTTCTCCTTCATGGCTGAAGTCGCTTCATTGACTGTGGTGCTCTTGGCAGTCGCTTTCTGATTGGTTGAAGCTGATTTGGCCAGCCCCGCGATGGCCCGTTGATTGGTTGAGGTCAATTTGCTGTTTGCTGGCCCATGACTAGGTTTAGTGTTTGCTGGAGAAGTTGACCGATTGGTTGAATCCGTCTTGGCTTCCCCTTCAGCAGCAGGCTCGTTAGAAGCCTTGGTGGGCGGGGCCTGTTTTGATGATGAAGACAAGGTTGAGTTGTAACGTTTGTGTCTGCCCTCATCCCCTCCAGAGGACGAGTGTCTCCGTCTCCTGCCACCCTGCTCCTCTCCCATTGGTGGCTGAGACAAAGGAAGTGAGTGGTTCAGATTATCTGACACTCATTAGCAAATAAAATTCAAAACTTGCATACTGCGCATGGTCAAACATCATTCTTATCACAGACGCACACACACACAGATTGTAGAGTCACTCACACAGCCATTTACATGGTCAGTCAGTCAGTCACTCACACAGTCACTCAGTCCCACTGTCAGTCAGTCAGTCAGTCACTCACACAGTCACTCAGTCCTACTGTCAGTCAGTCCCACTGTCAGTCAGTCAATCACTCACACAGTCAGTCCCTCTGTCAGTCAGTCAGTCAGTCCCACTGTCACTCAGTCAGTCCCACTGTCAGTCAGTCCCACTGTCAGTCAGTCAGTCCCACTGTCAGTCAGTCAGTCCCACTGTCAGTCAGTCATTTACACAGTCAGTCACTCAGATAGACAGCCAGTCACACATGCACACAGTCGGTTAGTCAGTCAGTCAATCACTCACTCATACAGTGGGTAACAGTCAGTCACACATTCAGATACTCAGTCAGTCACTCTGTAAATCAGTGAGGCATACACAATGTCTGTCAATCACAATCATTCAGATAGTCATTCAGTCTTTTAAACAGTTAGTCATTCAGACAGTCAGTCACTCAGTCAGGTATACGCACTTCCAATCAATCGCACAGCAAGTCAGTCACTCATACAGTCAGTCACTCACTAAAGCACTTTATACAGTCAGTCAGCAAGTAAGTCAGTGTCAGTCATCCACAGAGGGAATCAGTTTCAGTCACTGGTGCACACACACCTCCACTCTGAAGTCATCTATGCTCTTGAATTTGCGGAGGTGCTCTTGCAGCTTCGGGTCGATGACTTGGCCTTTAATCCGTGAATACTTCAGGAAGGCCCAGAACTTTTCCAGACCGTACAGCTGACCTATACACATAACATATGTACAGAGAGTAATGATTAGTGCACAATACACACATTTCCAAAAATAATGAATCAAGATACATGCATGCACAATTATGTACATAATTAAATACAAAATGCTGCAATCCATTTTTCACAAGACACACTGACACAATATGACAGAAATGCTAATCTCTCATACTTTTTCCATTAACATGATGTCTAACAACTGTGTTCATTTTATAAATATACTTAAGCATTAATAACTCAGGTCCCTCGTATCACTCGATGTTGCACTTCTCTACCATAATGTTTAACTGTGTGCTACAAAAATGCAAGAGTAAACTAAAATAAAGATTATCACCTGATAACTGGGCTAGAGCAGATTAACTGATAAGGGTATGTTTCACAACATCCAAGTGTATAACTACAACAATAGAGCACTGTACCAGCCTGGCAGGGTATTTATTCACACAGCGATTCAACGGCAAAAATCTTCAACACACTGGTGGTTCCCCGGCAGTTATGTTAGATTCCTGATGCAGGTTATAGAACAGTTCCTAATATGATAGCATCCACAGTCTTATTCCAAACTATAACAAGGCTGAGTGCTTGTTTAAAATTTGCAGCATTTTTTACCAAAAAAAAAAAAAAAAAAAAAAAAATATGAAGAGAGGCTTCTGAGTT
>JANDJT010000228.1:25870106-25895842 GCA_024331685.1 Stegophilus panzeri
TTGTCACATGAAAAGATATAATCAAATTTTTACAAAAATGTGAGGGGTGTACTCACTTTTGTGAGATACTGTATATGAATATAGTTTTTGCACACCATTTGCTTCAATCTTTAAAATACTATATTGTGACACCCTGTGTTTCATTACAGTGGTGAAGCATGTATGCTCTTAATGTTAATAACTAGTCTCTCAACAACTAACACCTGATATTTGGCTCATTTATAACTTGTCAGTGTTGTTTTCAATTACAACAATTCTTTGACTTGCATTAGTAAAAGATACTGTAATATAACGATTCTTGGTAGTGGAGTAGATCTTTTGGTCCCTGCTGTGTGTGTGTGTGAGATCACAGCTTTTACAATCTGTCAAAAAAAATATCAGCCCTGTCGCACTGAGGTCATGTACCTTTCTCGTAATCGTGCAAAGTTTCCTCCTGAAAGTCCTTGAAGATGTCTGGTCTGAACCTCTTCTCCAAACCGTAACTATAAAAGCGGAAGAGGCATTCCAGTCCGTACCTGAGAGAGACACACAGCTCAGGTTAAAATAAAAACAAACAAAAACACACCCCAGACATAGAGGCAAACTCTAGAGGTGAGCACTCTACCAGGTTAAGAGCAGCACAGGTAAGGACAAATTAAGAAAGCACAGAGAAGGCTAATTAAAGAAGAGCACTGCTGAGGACAGTTTAAAAAAGCACAGGTGATGAGGGAAAGAAGGGCACAGGTAAGGCTGTTTACAGAAGAGCACATGTGAGGATAGTAAAAGTAGAGCAAGGGTGAGGATTAGTTAATGAAGAGCACAGGTGACAGCAGGTTAAGAAAAGCACAAGTGAGAATAATTAAAGCAGAGCACAGGTAAAGGTACTGTAAGAAGAGCACAGGTGAGGACATTTTAAACACAATACATGTGAAGGTGGTTATGGAAACACAAGTGAGGACAGAAGTGTTGCAGAAGGGCAAAGGTGCAGAGTGTGGTGTTACAGAAAACCACAAGCACACAGCATAGTATTACACAATGGCACAGGTATGCAGTCCAGGGTTACAGAAGAGCACAGGTGCACTGTGTGGCGTTAGGTCGGAAAAAACAGACACACAACAAAGTGTTACAGAAGAGCACAGGTGTGCAGTGTGGTGTTACAAGTGAGCTATGAGGCTTTAGAAACAAGCACAGGCATTATACAAGACAAGTGCTGTGAGCCATTGCAAGACCGCACATGTTGTCTGACATTACGAAAGAGTATAGGCATGGATGTCATTTTACAGAAATGGAAAGCAGTCATATGCATTGTTGCAAAACAGAGCAAGCGTGTGAACGTTTCTCTGCATGACTCCGCTTGCATTTAGTAGTTGCTGTTCCCACACACACATGGATACACACACACCTCCACACTCCACATTGTGCTTAGTATTAAAACACCCGGCATGACCTGTTCACTAAATCCCCGTGTCAAGCTGCCCTGCTCTTTACTTCTCACCTTCTCGCTCTCTTTTTTAAGCTCAGTCCATGGATTTGTTCAACACTGTACCAAGTATGTGCCTCAAGAAGTATGCTGCAGACAGTGTGATATTTTCCAAGGTTGTGAGCAAGCGAGTGTGTGTGTGTGTGGGGGGGGGTCAGGTCTGGAACAAACACAAAAAAAAAATGCCGCCCTGTACGAGAGAAGGAGTGGGAGGGGAACTGATGGTACCATTCATAGACTGACACACCTCTTTATTTACGCATCCAATCACAACCATTACGAGTGTACTCTCTTCATAAAACAAACATACCTTGGTCATAAAATGGACATTGCTGGTGAATGGAAGGAGGAAGTAAACAACATCTTATCTAAGATTACACCCAGGCTGGATCTGATTGACATCTGCCCTCGTCCCCTTATCATGAAGCTAGAAGCCATCAGACAAATTGCACTGTCTAAAGTACAGCATCTATTTTCCAATGTTCATATTCAACAGAATGCACAAAGGGAAATGAATAACAAAACAGTGAGCTTAGTGCGAAAATGGTTTGGACTGAACAGACCCTGTACAGGTGACATTAATTTTTCACCCCCAGTAGGAAGACTCAGGGTGCTGAATATAATATGGATCTACTCCAACACTCCGATATCCAACCTTCTGAACATACTGAACAACAGTGACAGATGTTAAAGAACTGGCTCGTTCCTCTCTGTTTTTGGATTTAAATAGACGCAAGGTGCCATTAGCAGGGGAGTTAGAGCCCCACTTCCTTGGCTTCAAGAGGAAACCCAGCGTGAAACTCGACACCCATTCTACTGGCATTTGGTTCTGGTCAGACTGGCTAGATCTAAATGATCAAACCGGGGGTGTTCCTAGAGTGGGCACAGGATGGCTCCGGGATGGTGAAAGTCTCTGAAAGCCTTATAACAGACCCACTCACCAATGTTAGAGCAACCATAACATCAGGTGGGCATACGTATTCACTGACCTCCATTGGCGCCCAACAGATTCTTCTGGATTCATACAAAGAACGCTAACAACAACAACACTGGACTGGACTGAAATTACAGGACATGCTACTGCCATGTCTTTCCCATACTGATGATTCTGTGTCTCATTCATTCTTTAAGAGCACTGCACTCAATGAGGACATTCTGAAGTTTGTATGCACACAGCTGCTGTTCAGTTTCCAAACACCTGGTTTACCTGTATGCAAACACTTGTAGTTCAGTACTCAAACACCTGGAGTTTAAAATCCAAACATCTGCTGGTCATCCAAACACCTGCAATTTAGTACCCCTAACACTTGCAATTTAGTACCCCTAACACTTGCAATTTAGTACCCCTAACACCTGCAATTTAGTACCCCTAATACCTGCAATTCAGTATCCAAACGCCTGCAATTTAGTACCTATAACACCTGCAGTTGTGTTCAGTACCCAAACGCCTACAGTTCAGTACCCAAACGCCTGCAGGTCAGTACCCAAACACTTGTTTTACTTATATAAACTAATTCAGCAAACAAAGCATTGGCTTTCATATGTACTTCAACAACCCAACCCCTTTCATCACCATAAGACTCTTACTGCATACCAAACACTTGGTTTTCACCTCTGAACACGAAGCTAAACACTCCTTCACCTGTATGTAAACACCTGGCCCTCGTCAAGACATTAGTACCAACCTGTAGTTTTCTTTTGCATCCTCCACCGCATACTGCTTGAACTCTTCGTACATCTTCCTGTTGAAGTTGTCTCTAAGGAAGAAGGACCAGAACCTGAAGAGTGTGTTCATCTCCTGAGACTGACCCACTCCCAACCGTTTCCTCTCTACAAATAAAACAAACACACAAACAACTAATCAAAACTCTAACATTGATTGCGGTACATCTTACAGTCAGGATTTAAAAGCGAAGCCAATTATTAGACATACAATATTTTTGCATTATTATCCAAAGGACCACTACAGAAAGGTTTCAAATGGTGTTTGAGTAAAATTGTGTACCATTGAGACACCGTCGACGGTACTTGTGATAAACCTGCTGGGTGAAGCCATTCTCTTGGAGCAACTCGTGGGATGGGTGCAAAAATTTGGGCAGAGACTGGGGGGTACAACCATAACTGGCTGACTGCAGTGGAGCGCCCTCTAATGGTGAAGCATTTGAACTACTGCTCAGACAGAAAGAGTGAGACAGAACCAGAGATGGACTGATTATTTTTTTCCACACATAAATACTAGCTTTATTACTTTATCCTGAGTGATCAGTCTGAACCAGCAAAATCTGGTGTACTATTAGATTGTGTGTGTGTGTGTGTTTCAAGTCCAACCTGATGGAGTTAGTGCGTGGCCTGTGTTCACGAGAGTCCATCACCCAGCCGACATGACTTTCCAGTGGAGGGTTGGAGCTGTGGCGTGTTTTCCTCTTCCTGGGAGTCTAAAAGAGACAAGAGACACAAAAATTGATGTTACACAAACGCTTCCTCTGATATGCAAAAAAGCACAACCGCATACGCACAGGCATCATCCTGCTCCTTTCTGTGTGTATGCTCACCCCTGCACACACACAACAATGGTGTTCTACCATTTACAGAAAGTACATGATAAGCATTTCAGGAAAGTCCAAGGCAATAATTGAATAATTAAATAGTTGCACCCTCAAAAAAAAAAAAAAAAAAGACCATCTCTCCGCTAGTCTATAATGTTTATTCAGAACAATTCATATAACCACAGGGAAGATAAGAGAACAGCCGGTTCAAGCTACAGTCACCAAAATAAATAAAAATAATTTTATATTTTAGCATCTTCAAAGTAGACGCCCTTTTTGTCTAGAATTTCCAGAAATGTATACTTGGCGTTTTCTAAACCGACTTCTTCAGGAATTCCCCCGAGATGCTTTTTAAACAGTATTAAAGGAGTTCCCACCTACGCTGGACACTTATCGGCTGCTTTTCGGAATATTTCGCTCCAAGTTGTCCATTTAAAAAAATATATTTTTTGTAAATAAAATGTTAGTTATCTAATGAAAGAAATGAATATGTCGGCATGATTATATTTTTGTCTACAACACCGATTTCGAACATTTAAGCATACACCTTCAGATCAAAAGATTTTTAAGATCATGAGAAACGTTTCAGTCGAGTGTCCACATACTTTTGACCGGTAATGTACAAATAAACATCATCTACAAATATTATATATACTGTATCCCATAGTATCTATTGCTGATACAGCATAAAATTACAGCAGTAAGGCAAACCATATCTGTACCTTTCCATCAATGTTTCCACTGTCCTTCATAACGGGATAGAAGCGTGGTGTTTTGTTCGGGTCTTGCCGACCAGGTGTGCGTGGGGTGTGTGGGGTACGAGGGGTCCGGGGAGCATTCGGGGATTCTGGGACGTCAGTGGGCAGAGAGTGGGCCAGGCTGGGCTCGTCTAGAGCAAACAGACAAGATAAATACGCAAATATAACTGAACAGAAAATAAATGAAAAAGAAAAACATCATACGTAACAATGTTAAGCAGAAACATAGAATAGTGTGTGTTCCACAACACAATGGAGATAAATTAATGAGGAGTTATGTTTAGAATATACTAATCACATCGAACAGTAAATATATTATTACATAATTACATTAGCAAATTTGTTTAAGAAAACCTTCTCCCCAAAACAGGCTTCTGAAATAAGCAATTATCAATAGAAAAAGACATAATAGAAATCCTTTTTTTTTTTTAAAACATCAATTTCCATAGCACTATAGCATAAAGTAACATTTGAGTTAGTACAATATTATATAGTACACTGACCTACTACCAATACTAATGCTATATTATAATTATCTATATCTATCTAACATTAGCCAATCAATCAATCAATTTATGACAAATGTTTCCACTTTTTAATAAGCACTAATAATTACTGTTACATAAACAGAGGGCAGGTACCTTGGCAGGGGGGAGGAGGTGGCACTTCCTGGTTGGGGTCAACAGGTAATTTAGGGGTCAAAGTGTCGAACTCATCCTGGCTGATCACGCTGAGCTTCTTAAAGGTCTCCACCTCCTGGCAATGGAAAAAAAAAAAAAAAAAGAAAAACAACCCACACATGCAGGCTTTAGTATTTCCCACATTAGCGGTTCTGTGAAGGTCATGCCAACTCTGCTTTTAAGCCACACTAACAGTATTTGATTAAACGCTCCTTTTATAGCAGACAACGCATCTCTTTCTCTCCCATAATCTCATATCAAAGCTATAATTTTACACTGAGAACAGTATGTGAAAAATCACATACTGGAACGACTGCAAGATTTCACCTGGCTCAAATAACGAGGTCATGTTGGGAGTGTAACCGCTTTCACTATATGTTTTCAGACAGTGAGACTTAACATCATGCAGTCATAGCGTTTCAAAATCATATCAACACGACAAAAATATGAGGAACGTTTTGAAATGTCACAAAATGTGAAGGCTTTTGTGCTGTCTGTCTTGGTGATGCACCTTTATGTGCAATTTTAGTTTCTTTCTTTGCTTTTTCTCACCTTCCCCGGGTCCAAGATAAATACGGGTAGGATAAAAAAGGAAAAATAAACACAGATAAAGAGGATGTAAATAGATAGGGCATATGTAAGACACCTTGCATCTGATACTAAATTTTACCATCAAATTAAAAGCTAATGTAAAGGTTTATAAAAAAAAAAAAAAAAAAAAAAAAAAAAAAAAGTGTCCATGTAGCTGAAGAAAACAGAATGGAAATGAATGTTTATTTTTTTATCCAGCTCATTCAGGCGAGATTTAAAAAAAAAAAAAAAAAAAAAAGTGACAACAAATTGTAGATAAATGAATTCTCATTTCTTAAAAAGGTACTGAATTATCATCCCTTATCCAGTGGATTTCATCTGCTGGTATAAGCACTGGTACTTTTAAAAAAAAAAAAAAAAAACCAGTTCAGTCAACCACCATAATGTTTGTTTCAGTAGATTACAGAAGATCCAGTAATTAGTCATTTACCCTGGAAAGGTCCCTGCACTACAAGGTCAGGAGCACTGTCGTCAAGCTGTGGTGGTGAGAAATGTGGGTTTATTTTAGGAACAGGTGCATTTTGGGAGCCCTGACAGACTGGCCCCCCTGTAAGGGATATGCACAGAGTGATATGTGAACTGAGATGTGGAGGCACTGCAAGGACTAACATAATTAGCAATGTGTAGCTGTGATTCAGTGCAAATTTAACACTTATCATTGGAGTGTGACTATGGCGCGGTGCATCGCTAAAGCCGGAGCCTCACTGGAAATTCACAGTTTACATAAAAACATTTTTTTTGGTCTGCTTCAAAGTTTAAACCAAGTTATGCAGTGTCCTTTCTTTTTCTGCGTCTTTTATTTTGTACTACTTATTTTACTTGAAATGAACTAAAGAAAAACGACACTCGACTTCTTCATATTTTACGCCACACCTGAATCTGATTCGCAGTACAATACTTTCCCTCTTCTTACCTTAACGTTGGTACCATCCAGCTGATTCTCATCCCCCGTCCACAGGTCCTGCTCGTAGTAGTAGAGGCCGTCGTTGATGGCCTTGGCGAGCTCTGCGGTGATTTTGGCGCGGGAGACGTGGTTGCCTGTGCGGTCGCCGCCCGGGTGCTTGCGCAGGTGTGGTGGCGTCTGTGTGACGATCAGGATCTTGTTCACGTCGCTGTCATCCAGCTCGCCATCGGAGTCGTCGTCCGACCAATCGGTGAAAGTGTTCTTGCGAGGTGCCGCGAGTTGCTCCAGCTCTTCGTCAAACAGGAAGTCGAGTTCTTCCTGGTCAGCCTCAGGTGGTGGATTTGTCGGGGCCGACGTTGAGCGTTCCTGAGCAAAGAATAACATTTCCTACATGAATAAAACGATTCAAGCCAAACTTTTAGCAAACTTTTGTTTTCCTTCAGTCAAAACATTCAAATGTATTCAAATGTAAAGGGTACTCTCGGGATTTGCTCTGATCAGCACTAATCTTAGAATGGATATCATCATCATCAGTCAATAAAAAGTATGAGTGTGAATAGTAAATACAGGCAAGATAAATACAGTAAAAATGTTTAGTTTTTTTCAAAAAGGTCAATACAGGAAGGAGATGAAGAAACATAGCGGACAGTAGGCGGGCAATATTGCACAAATATCATAATATTTTAAAGATAATTTCCTAATACATGATACAGTTGCAATCAAAATTCTTCAACCCCCATTGCAAATCAGGTTTATTGTCACCAAGGCTTGGTTGCAGAAGAAGTCCTAGAAGATTCTACAGGACCATCACAGTCACCTGACTTGAAGCGCACAGAAAATCTCTGGTGGGATTTGAAGAAGGCGGTTGCAGCACGCAAACCCAAGAATATTACTGAACTGGAGGCCGTTGCTCATGAGGACCGGGCTAAGATTCCTCAGGAACGCTGCTAGAAGCTATGCATCTCGTTTGCAGCAGGTCATAACAGCAAAAGCGTGCTCTACTAAGTACTAAAGATGCTTGCCATGAAGGGGTTGAATAATTTTGAAACTTTTGAGAAGTCATTATAAGTTGCATTTTCAGTTGAATTTGGGGAAACCACTAGAAGCATTCATCGTGTTGAACTATTTCAAGTGCTTTTGGTTGATTTGTTCATTGCAAACAGTTGAATGTCTGTACATTTTGACAATAAACCTGATTTGCAGTGGGGGTCGATTCATTTTGATTGCAACTGTATAAATCACAAAATTTTAGTGCACCAGCGAGACAAACGTGTTACCAATTGTGTTTTCATTCATTCAGGAAGGACGAACAATAAAACATTGTGCACAAAAATATTTATTTAATGTCTATTTAACTACTTGTTACTGTTACTAGAAGTATTAGGACAGACTTGCTCATAAAAGGGTTTACTTAATTTTTGACATTTTTCACTTATTTTAGAATTAATGAAAAAAAAAAAAAAACCCCACTATGAAATAAGACATATGGAAGTGACTAAGAAAAGTGATTAAAAAAAAAAAAATCTTTAAAACATTTTTGTTGCATTTTTCGCATTCGGCATTTCTCAATCATCCCGGAGGATCAGGAGGATTTTCTTAAAGTACACAAACATGCCAAGCTCCTCACCACCTCTCCTGAGTTCGACATGAAAACTATTTGCTTAATAAAAAAAAATTTAAAAAAAGTAAAAAAAAATTAAATAAATAATAAAAAATACATTCTTAAATCAGAAATAAACTTATACATTTTAATCATGAGCTTTGATCAAGATGTCTTTAAAGCGATGAAAAATGCATCAATCTGACATTTTATAACGTTTGGCTGGTACTATATGTATGACAATTTATCACAATGTTGACATTATATGATCATATCACCCATCTGCAGCCACAGTGTCCCTCGTATCATCGAGGCTTTGGTTAAACATTATATTATATTAGTATATATTCCCAAATATTTTTTTTCTCAAAAATCTATTACAGCATCCATGACAACGTGCAAACTAAGAATTTCACTGTACAAAAGGTTTGTACATCTGAGAAAATGTTCTTGAATCATAAATCTACCATGCAGTGTCCAGCTTTAGAAATCAGGTGATTGAAGCATATTCTATCGAAAGAAAAGAAAGAATGTTTCCAAAAACAGAATACTAATGAAACCGAGAATAAAAATGAAATGAAGGTAGGAAAAAAAAAAAAAATTGAGGATACTCAACTGTTAAGAGGGAAGGCTCAGAATTAGAGGAAGAAAGAAGGTGGGGATGAAGTGTTTCAGATGGCTGAGAAAGCATAGGAGAGAGGGAGTGATGAAATGAAAAGAGAAATGAAGAAAGTGCAGAGGAAAAAAACGAGAAGCGAGAAACAGAAATACGGTGACAGATTTATCAAAGAACAAGTTAAAACGGAAGAGTAAAATGATTGAAATGAGTTCATAATTCCAAAAGTTTTGCACTTAATGGTCGAACATGGTAAATTAAAATAGTTGTAGTACAGACAGTAAATCCCTTGCTAGTGATTGAATTAATTAATTTGCTAAGTATAGTTTAATTTACAAGCTAAAATGAATACTATGTTATTTCATAATTGTTGGAGCATGATAAGCATAGGAATAGCTTTATCAAATGCCATTCCTTTACAAGTTACATTCAGTACAATTTAAATTTATACAATACAAGCAGTAAGCTGAAAACCATTATACGAGAAAGCTTATTATTTCTCACAAAATGTAATTAAAATTATCTCTTGAATCTGACTCGGAATGAAGTCTGAAGAATAAAAAAGGAGAATAAGAGCTTTACTCTGTTCTGTCGGCGTGTGTGTGTGTGTCTTCAGACCTTTACCTTGTTTTTCCCAGACGCGTTCCTGTGCCGTTTCTCCACCTGAACCCACTGGCTCTCCGGATCAGCCGCGCTTCTGGACAGCCCCTCAGCGGTCCTTTCATCCGAGCTGGACACACTTTTCGACTGAACCGTGGACGACTTCTCAGACTGCGGTTTGGTGTCGGTGTCGGAGTTGTCGTTTAATTGGCCGTTTGTGGCAGGAGGAGGCTCGGCTGCGGTTTGATTGGCCGGGGAAGTCGACACTGAAAAGGAGGAGGACGTGGTTGGCTGTGGTGTTTTGTGCATGTGTGTGTTTTGTGCTGTGTTCTATGCCGCACTGTATCTCTACAGCAACACGCCTGCTTCAAGTTACAGAAGACTTGGTAAGCACATAAAGAGTTTAATGAGGTGTGTAAGAGCAGGTAAATCTGAACACTGTGGTTTTTTTCCTTATATCGAGCATGTAATTTACTGAAATTAATACAGAAGGCAAGGCTGAGACGTCAAAGCATGGAGGCTCATGTCAGAGTCACACATCAAACTCAACTAAATAACAGTAATCACGAAGTGCATGGGTGTGTCTATTACCAGGCTTAATTCTACATTACTGTGAGGACTGCTATTACTGAAGAAGCCATGTGCATGATAAAATTTAGAATGTTACTCAAAATGATTGCATTTCAGTAAAAAAAGAAATATATATTATTAATAAAAACACCATGGACTACTAGATTAAAAATGTTTTCTACTGGTATACTAATGATTAGTTGTATTTGAATGATTTAATAATTTCAGAAGCATTATACAGCTGATGAACTGATTAGGAAAGCACTAGGCATGCTGATTATTATTAAAGCATATTGATTATTAGATTGTTATAATGATAACAGACTGATCGACTATAGCAGCATTATATAAATACGTTAATTACTACAGAAATCTGCTGTGATTATAGGAATATAAATATCAGCCCTACTAGTACCACCAGAAGAGCAGCACCTGCAGTGAGAGAGGTGAAGGTTTGTCCCGGGATAAACTCAGGACAGTGAATGAGCTGGCTGAAGTCCGTGTGTGAGGAGTTGGCGGGCGGCCCAGGGATCGGCCAGTGCTCTGGATCATCCTTTCTCCGAATCTGCTCATCGACCAGCTCCACTACATCACTGCTTTTCACTGCCTGAAAACAGACACACACACGCACACACAATTAAAAAGCTATAAATCAAACTCTTTCAAATGCATGTGATAAATGAAGCAGAGGAAGGTTCACTCTCACGCAGGACTTTTAATTTGTCAATTAGTACATCATAAGGAACTCATAAGCCTTCTTCACTGCCGCAAGTGCACTCTTTATATTTTTTATTATTCCTAGTGAATGTCAGTCAACCTCTCCTGGATGACATAATTTTCCAACACTGTTTCTGTAGATCCTAACAATTCTTACTGAAAGCAGTTATAATTGACAGTAGTCTTTTATTTTTCAAATGGTCAGAGATTTAGATTTTGTAGTTTCAGGGTCAAAGGTTACCTCCATGATGAGACTGACGTCGGTGGTGAGGGCTTGGATGCGGCGGAAGCCGGCGATGAGAGAGATGGGCAGGAAGCCCTTGGCATCCATCTTTCTCCTCAAGAAGAAATCCCGCTCCAGGTTGCGGAGGCTGAAGTAGTACTCGCTTCAAAAACAATGAAATAAAGCAAAATTTTAACTCATTAATTAAATAAAATAAACAAATCCCAGATAATACAGCATACTGGATAATGCACAGTGCAATGCAAAGTTTATAATGAGAGTTTAAAATGAGATAAGTCTAGTTGATAACACTATTATTTTGTCATATTTATTGAATGACATGAGCAAATATATATACGAAAAATGCCTAATTAGGCAAGTACGTACAACTAATTTGTTAAAAATAAAAACTAATTAAATAATAATAAAAAAAAATCATTTGCACTTTTACCTACGTTTTCATCATTACATCAAGCTCAATGGGGTGAATATTTATGCAAGGCACGGTACATGACCAATCCAAGCATGTATCGGAGATTTAAGTTCACAGGTTTTGACAAAATATATTTCCTGAACAAAATTCCTGACAAAAACAAAACAAAACAGTATATTCCTATATATACACACATTCCTAACAGTAATAGTGATGATGCCTAATGCACAGGAAATCATACTGATGATTATTTATTTAATTAAAAAATAAGGTTGTTACTGGTTAAGGCACTTAACGCAATGTGTTTCAGAGGCCCGTGTGGTTACCATTTGAATAAAATACTTGATATTACAAATATTCGGGGGGAGACATAAAGCAAACGGACCAAATATATATATTTGAATTTATAGGATTTCAGCTTACATCTCATGCACAAATAATGCATACTTAAAGAATAATTAGCAACCGAGTAAAATGTTGTATTTGCTTTCAATAAATGATGGGGTAAACTCAGCTGTGTTTATAGTAGGTGCCAAAGAGCTAAGGTGCCAGTGCTGGTCAACGTTATACCATTTGATTTGCACATGTACAATTAGGCAACAAATAGCCCTGCAAAAACTTGCCTACTTCACACCCAGTCCCAGAGGCTAGTAGACTAGACTACACCATTTATTATTCTCAGGCTCAAACCTGCCTGACTGATACCAGTGTTAAAAACTGGATAACTGGCACACTGCATAGAAAAGTACTTAACCTTGTGAGCCTTTCCTCCCACAGCCTCTTTACTACATTTTAAAGATGAGATTCCATAAACATTTGTTAGTTTGTTTGAAGCCAGCACAAACAGGGAAGTGCAGAGACCCAATCAAATTGCAAAGTTCAAGCTTCTGAAGCTTGTGGTCAGAAAAGTGCACAAGAAATATCAGACTTTGGCCTATGGGTGGAGCCTCTGAGGATGACTAACAAGGATTACAATGAAGTTGTAAGCACGCTTGCAATGAGGTGAGCGTGAGAAAAACAATCCTACCTGAGAAGATGTTTAACATTTATTTATCCACATTATTCAAATTATGACTAGAAAAATCTGATCCTAAAAAGTTGTGAATGTAACCTGGTTTAAAATCTCCACAAATTCTATAAACAATGCTGTTTATGAATCAAGGCCACAGACAAAGTGCTGGAATTGTCACTGCAGGTGTCGTGCCATGTGCAGATCTCAATAATAATCTGAGCTAATCAGGACTGAACAAAACTAAACCTGAAATAGCATAGAATTGACATTTTCTACTTTTGCAAAATATTTTTCTAAATCAACCATTTCTGATGGAGACCACTAGAAATGGTTATTTTACTTCAAACGTTGCAAAAATTGAACGTCATAAGTCAGACAGGACAGGGAGCTTTTTGGGAGAATCTTCAGGATCTCCACCCAACATTCCAATACATTTACTTGGCTAAATTTAGCAGGCATGTCACACACCCTCTTGGAGGCTGAATCATTTTATGGCAGCAGAGCTGTGTAGAGCACAATGTGTGCAAAAATGCTCCAAAAGTTCATAGACCAGTTCTCTAATGAAGTTAGTTTAAAACTAATCAAAGTGTGAAGATGGTCACTGCAGTTATATTTCCCCAACAAAGTGAAAATTTCATTAAAAAAAAAAGGGTAAGACAAATGTATACAAGACCTAATCATTTTGTTTATATCTATGTATCAATCTCTGTCTCTCTATCCATCCATCCATCTCTCTATCTAGATAGATAGAATTTATTATAAACAATATAGCCTTTAAATCAAGTTTTGGGTGAATTTAAATGTAGTGTACTTATAATAGTATGAGATCTCATAAAACAAGAGGGCTTATGCTTTCTGTCTGCGAGAGTCACGTCCTCTTGCTTCTTTCATGTTATTTTTTGTCATTTTTCCCCCCTCTTCCAGTTCTCTTGCGTTGCTGTCCCTCTCCCCCTCGTCTCATACTTGACCTTGGCCACAGTTTAGGAGCGGCTCTGACCAAAGCTTCACTCCCCACTGACCCTGGACCAGCCCTTTAAACCACAATTATGTAAGTAACAGCGAGACCTGATTCCAGACCAGTGTGTGGTGTGTGCTCCCTGAGGGGCTTCAGTAGACAGTGCAGCAAGCATGACTGAGCTTACGTAATAACATTACAGAACCCACACACATACTTAAGTAGAAACACATGCGCAGAATCTCACATACTGATAGACAAATGTACACAGGAGTTTATGAACTGGGAAAAGTCCTGAACTCCCATTTTCAGCCCATTTACTATATTACCTTACATATTATTGCTTACATACACATACACGTTTATGCACACATTTCCTGTCTCTTACTCTCGCATTCTGATTCACAAAAATACATGTTCGGACACACACACACACAGAGATATATACACAGGCCCTGGGTTTCATCCCCAGATCATTTACAATTCCACCTTAGTCAGAAATGCTAAATATAGGATGGACACACGGACACACGGACACACACACACACACACACACACACACACACACCTGACCATAGCCATGCGCTGGCTGCCTTTCCCCTCCCTGATGCAATCAGAGCGCCACCTACTGGTGGCTATTTTTTAACACACCACTACAGTTAAAATATGTGCCACAGTGCAACTCTGTGGCACAATCCTTTGGGTTTTAAATATAATACCAGGGCAAAGCAGATTTAAATAACAGTTTGGAGATAAAGACAGCAAGAGGTAAATTTACATCTGGCGCTTGATGTACTCCTTGAGCAGACTCTCCTCGATGGTGTACATCTGTACCCGGTTCCCGTCATCATAGAAATACATCATGTTGGCCCCGTACTCCGGCGGCACGGTGGCACCATCGGCATAAGATTCCCGATAACTGTGGGAGTAGTCAAAACGTCCTGGGGGGATGCAGATTTAAAATGATTAACCATTTCTGAGCAATAAACTACATGTACAGCGATAAACATGTTCTTTTAATACCTTTAAACCCTTCACTTTTTTAAGGTACAATCTCAAGAAAAATGTTACTTTTCTGCAAATCGTTGTGCTATATGAGCATATATCTTTCAGAAACGGGGCTAATTTAAATCTTTTTTTTGTTGTTGCCTTTTGTGGTTGTGCCATTTGCACTTTTACACAGGTGTGTGAAAAGAGGATGTTTGCAGGGTTTATTTTTGGCACAGATTATTAAATGACTTATGCTGCATTTAGTTCTAGGAAGTACACGCTTCCTAGACTGTGGACCATTTTTTTTCTGCCACACGTTTGTGTGCTTATCTTTCTGTGCACTACATGCTTGCAAAGAACCAACGTTTGTTGGAGGTACATTTTTTTCCACTGAGACAAAAACCTTTTTTTTTTTTTTTTTTTTTTTTTTTTTTTTTACATAGTTATACAAGCAAAAAAAATTAATATGATTTATGCTTTCTATTTTGTCAAAACAGACCATGTTTGAGAGTATATGACATGATAAAGTCAGTGCCTTTTAGAAACCAGAGTTCAGTACCCAGTTCTTTGCACTTGTAGAGTAGTCCGAACTTCTAACAGAATTTTAAGAAGACTAAAATTATATACTTATCTACTTGTGTAGAACTTGTAATCACCTATAAAACCCCATGCATTTATGTTGTAGTATAGTAAGGACTCTGTATATAGTCTTTGATGCATTGGCCATGTGGTTACCTCGGCCGCGACCTCTGCCCCTGCCACGACTTTTGCCCCGTCCGCGGAGGCCGCCGCGGACACTGCTCCCCTCGCTGCGAACGCTTGACGTCTCATCGTTGAAATCCCTCCTGAAGCCTGCACAAATAGCACACACAAACATGCATACAGAAAGAAGAGCTGAAATAAACACCACAGACTGAAACGCAAAGAACATCAATGCCTAACAAATCCCTCCATTCAGACCAGAACAGAAGATTAAAGACATTTAGCTCAGAAACTGAAAGATAAAAGCATTCTCTTGTCTGTTAAGTGTACATTTGGGTCACACCAGCACAGACGGCTTCCTCAACAGCATGACCTAACCCTAAAACTCCGCTCCACAGTTTGATGCAACACGATACCCGTCACATCCCCCTCTGCCCACCAGCACAGCCTCAAATATAGAGACAGAAGCTCTCCATGTCTTCACCCTCGAAAGATCAATACCGAAATAAACAGAATCCAGAATCGAGAGTTAAATGCAGGGCTAGGAGAAATTTTGACTGGTGTTCATACGTCAGTACAAATGGTTTCAAATACAGTCCTCATGCTCCTTGTTCTCATCACAGCTGTAGTGTATCTTCCCAAGCACCAGGTATGCAAAACCCTACAGTCAATAATCAAATTCAATGACACTGTGAATAAAACAAAGCGTTATATTTAAATCCTGAACAGAAGATAAACCCCCTGACATTGAGTCATGTCCAGATCAAGAATGAAAAAGCTCATGAAATCAAACAAAAAGTCCATAAAAATACTAAAGTTAGCATCAACAATTACAAAGGTCTTATGGATTTACCCTGGCTTATTTAAACAAGAGCTGATGTTTTTCCTCGTGGTGTTTGTTTGGATCTGTTACTTCACAAAATTAACATTAAAATAAAATTCTATTGTTTATTCCCCCACACATAATGGTGAAGAGTCCCACTTATGATGATTAACAATTACATAAAAATGCCCGGGTTAAAAGCACCAAGCAGAAAAACTACATTTTGTGTATAATTGTTCTGTACTGAATATTTAATTAAGGCTAATAAATTAAATGAGGGGCAAAATAGGCCTAAACAAACCACCAAACCGACCAGAAGTCCTTGGAAGGAGAGATCTTGTATCCAAATAGTACTTTCCTGGCTAAATAAAAGATAAGTAAAAAATAAATAAAATAAAATATAACAAAAACATTTTCAGACTCCCAAAATAACCTTAACCTTGCACTTTATTCTTGTTTACTGCATGCATACTAAACTTTTCTTGAATAAACACAGAAACGTTAAATCTACACAGAGAAGCCGAGTCAGTTCCTAAATGTTTACATAACGCAGAGTTACAGCAACACAGCAAGTGCAACAAATAACGAACATTAAATTATTATTCACAACAGATACAGTATAATGCTCTGAGCCGATTAAGTGTAATGATGATATAATTAAAAATGGAACATTAAAATTGAGTAACTATACAAAATAATAAAGAATAATACAGAACAGTTAATAATAAACATTTCACTGGGCATATCAAAATAATCATTAAAATTTTAAAACATTTAAAAATTATTATTATTATTATTATTTTTATTTTTTTAATTTTTTTTTTACATCAACACTACCAGTGAAAAGTTTCTCAACTGGAGTTTTTGTTATACTTTTATAGCTATTAGTGACTCATATGAACAGCTGATATTTTTTCATTATCCTAATGAAACCCTAAATGAGTGCTTTGAAGAATAAAGCCTATTGATAAAAGACTTGGTGCTAGCATCAGCAATGGACTCGAATTGCTGTATTACTACAAGTGCCTAATTAGAGTAATCAAGATCTCTGCCTTTTCCAATTATACTATAGTTTATTTTCAGTAAAATAAAAATACACACACATTTCTCAATTTTCTTCTCCCTATTCCTTACTTACATACATGGTCTAAATGCTATCTAAATTTTAAAATGCGGCCACTGCTTGCATTTTAACCAAAAATATTAATACAGTTTCAATTAAACTAAATCTTTTAAGCAACTCGCACCAGTTTCCCCAAGCCCATGCACACAGTGGAGCATTTTGGATATAAACATAAGTTTGTGCTCGTGCATCGATGTCATGCTTCTGTGCTACGCAAGCTCCGCTTTGTAAAGTTTGCAGGTTACAGACTTCTTCACGGCATCTGAGACTAATGTCAGAGTTGCTGTAATAGGAAGAACACATGACAGACCAATTTACTGAACTCTGGGGGCATCACAGTGTTATTCTGCTTACACCACAGCAATTTGCCAATAATTACAATGTTTCATTTTTTAATGTACGCAACACCGCACATTTTAATGGTTTATGGCTCGATATAATGCCGTGGCTGTCCGAGTTTAAAGTTAGTTCCTGTTCTCACTTACTATAGCCGCGATAAACAGTCGATCCCTCACCAGCCTCACTCATTTTTCTATTTCTTTCTCTCTAAAAACGCAGCTTGTCATTTTACCGAGAAACCAGAAAGCATCAAGTTCTCTGTGACTTTCCTGTGCTGATAAACTTCGCAAAGCAGTAACACCACTTACAAGCAAGACTCCTTCCATAAATGTCTCCTAACAAAAAAAAAAAAAAAACCATCACCATATCAACAAAACAGACGCCGTTTTAAATCTGTTTATTATTAGTCTTAGATTACGTGGAACGTTTGCTCTACAAGCCCATATGTACGAGCTGTTACTTTAGAAAAAATAACGGATTTGAATGAGCGCGTTAATATTAACATATCTTTCATGTTACAGCCGGAACTTCTGTCAGAGCCGTGCTGTTATACAGAAATAATGTTCACCTTCTGACCAATCAGAATTAAGAACTCACCGACACTGTCGTATAATACATTATGGCACTACATTTTATAGACAATATACTAGAAACTCTCATATACTTCACATGACAGCATGGGTAGGTGAGTGTAGGTGCAAGTCTCACCTCTCCTGCGGGGGACACTGCTCTGAGTGTCTTTGCCCGTCTCCTTCTCCAGCTCGGTGGTTAGATGCGTCTCCTGCTGTGCCTCCCTGTTCTCTTTACTGTCGCTCCCGTCACTACCGCTCTCCTTCTCTTTCTTCTCTCCTCCGCGCTCCCTCCTTCCCTCTCTCCGCCCGGCTGGGACTTTCTGACCCTGTGCATTCAGTGCGTTCTGCTGCTGCTGGAGGAATAGAGTGATGGATGGAACCAATCAATTACCAATCACTAAAGTTAAACCACGTCACTACAGTCAGAACTTGTGCTTTTTCCCCCCCTATAGGCCACCAGTCTAGTACCAAAGGTTCCTTTCATTTTTTTAAACATGCAAACAAATTGTGATTATGCATTTGCTCTCAGTTCCCAGGAACTCTGTTGTTGCCTTTAACCATGTCCTGTTATCCTAGGGTATAAATATGAAGTTGCACACATGTAAAATTCATTTGACATCTATTACTAAGGAACTTTCACCCCAAAAAAAAGAAGGGGAAAAAAATAATAATAATAAAAAAATTAAAAAAAAAATACATAAGCGGTTAAGTAACGTGGCTATAACTTGGGATGTAAACCTGACCTTCGGCATGACATGATTCCAATTCTTCGAACTGATCTGCTACAATACAAAGCTACCGTTAATTAGCGAATGATGATAACAGAACAGTTACAGGTAAAGCAGCTTGCTGGCAAATTTATATGTCAGTTTTAAAAATATTAATAATTTTTTTTTCCCCACACTTGCTGTCTGTCCTTTTTCGATAATAACTGATGTATAATCAATTATTATCAATCCCATCCTGGGAGCATCTCACAAAATCACAATAAGTTCACAGCCTGAATTTAACTAAGTGTCATTAGAACTACAGCTGGCATTGTGTGTTGTGGTCAGATATCATATGAACACCATCGGCAGGTTGGGGGGGACCAAAAAAAAACAGTGGATTGCATACAATTAAAAGCACCTGATACCCCATTGTAACATCATTGTGGATCATTGATGCTTTGGGGCTTATTCTGTGGCTAGTGGTTCTGGTTGCCTCTGCCAGGAGGTTCAGACTTAGCCATAGGAGCTTTCAACCAGATGATATGCCAAACATGCTTCCAAATCAACTCAGAAATGGTTAAGGACAGACAAAGTCAGTAATTCTTTCAATTGCATTGACCATCTCATCCTCTGGATTTGAACCCTACTGACAACCTGTGATCTAAATTGAAGATGGAATTCCACATAACAATCCGAAGAAAGTAAAGCAACTTGAAATATTTTGCATAGAAAAGCAGATGAAGATCTCGTAACTTAATTAGGTATTACAGGAAAAGACTCAATGCTGTTATTCTCTCAAGGAAGGCATCACAAATATGTTAATTGTAAGGGTGTTGCTCTAGGTTTTTTTTTTTATATATGTACACATTTTAGAACAATGATAATAAAGTCATCAAAACTCTGGAGTAACACAAATGGAACTATGGGAATTATGTTGTGATAAAAATCCAAAATAAAACAAAATAATTTAGTATTTTGGCATCTTCAAAGTAGACACCCTTTTCACCTAGAATTTCCAGAAATGTATTCTTGGCATTTTCTCAACCGATTTCTTGAGGAATTTCCCTGAGAACTTTTAAACAGTATTAAAAGGAGTTCACACCTATGCTGGACACTTATTGGCTGCTTTTCATAATATTTCGCTCCAAGTCATCGGTTTAAAAATGATATTTTTTTGTAAATAAAATGTTAGTTTTCTAATGACAGAAATATGTATAATGTAATAATGTCACAATTATATTTTTGTCTACAACACCGATTTCAAACATTTAATCACACACCTTCAGATCAAAAGATTTTTAATATCATAAGTAACATTTCAGTCAAGTGTCTCCATACTGTTGACTGGTAGTGTGTGACATACATACATACACAGATAGATAGATAGATATTACACATACACTACCACTATCTCTACATATATCCATATATCTATCTACCTACCTCTCTCTCTCACACACACACACACACACACATACATACATACATACATTATATATATATATATATATATATATATATGCCTGTATGTTTGATCTCAACATACTACTAATTCATTTCAAACATTCATTTTTGCTCAGTTTCATGACATTTCTGGAGGGCAATGTACAAATGTGTATTTTACCCATTGTAGGCATCTATTCAGAGAAAAGCACTATATAAATAAAATATGTCATTGTTATTTGAACATGTCAGAACCAGTAGGATTCCACAGCAAAACCAGATGGCGTTCAGACGCTACTCTGTAAATTTAAAAAAGGATTTTCTTAATAATCCATCAGTGCTTTTAATAGAAATCAAGTGCTTTTCTTGGGGCTACGGTTAAAGGCTAACATTTACCCACCATTTGAACTGAGCACTTAATAAAGCCCAAGTGTGAAATGATGGTATGTCATGAAACACAGCTCAAAGCAGTCCTCGAGCGTGTTAAAAACCACTACAGTTCTCTATGGAGTAACAGCTCTCATGTAATTGAGGAATAATGTGATATAGACACAGATGTTCCTGACATGTTGTTAAGTCTCGATTAAGTGGCATGAACTCATGTAATGCGTCAGTCTGTCATTCTGGGGGGGGCTGGGGGCTTTGGAGAACGAGGCTGAAAAATTAATAACTCGTTCACAGGAGCAAAAGTGGCCGTGCTCTGTGGGTGGGTGGAAAGGAATTCTCTCTCTCCCCTGTCAATCACAGCGACTCTAGCCAAACGTGGTCTTCTGTGAGTTCATGAATATGGAAGGGGGCGGATAGCGCTTTCCTCCGAGTGCGTTACGGTGCCCTGTGACAGCATGAAGCAGCAGTTCGAAAAGATACAGCTGGCTTTCGTTTCTCAGAGGAAGCACGTTAGCCTTCACCCTCAGTGGTTTAAAATGTATAATATAATACCAAAAATTACGGAAGAGAAGGTTCCATTTCAATAAGAGACAGCTCAAAACCAACATTCTGTTCAAAAATACATATTAAATATTTTTTCCTCACCTCCTTACTGGCTATTTCTCCAGGGGTAGGCCAGTTGGTGATGTCACTGAAATCACTCGACTGGGTGGTAAGAGGGAGGAGCCACAGGAACAAAAAAAAAAAAACAAAAAAAAAAAGCAGAGAAAAAAAAGAAGAAAAATCACAACACTGAAAATAACAGTATGTACAGCAACAATAAATATAGGACATAAAATGACAAGCTCATGTAAAGAAAGAAAAAATTACAGTTGCATCTAGCGATCACTGGGGTCCAAGCATTACTTATAGAAAAAAAAGCTCTTATAGCATCAGATTGATAAATCTCTGTTCATTTGTCTCGGTCCATTATATGGTTGAACAGGGCATAATCCAAGGATTCATGTGAGGCAAGAATCATTTAGCTAAACTAAACAAGTCAGGGGGAAAAAAAAAAAAAAAAAACAAAAAAAAAAAAACAAGTAGGAATGTAAACTTTGGACTCTATATATCTAGTGCCACCAACAGGTAAATTTTATTATAGAATGGCCCATCAATGTGGCAAATTTTGTTTTAATCATCTAAAGGGAAGCATGTAAAGTGATTTTTGACAAACAAACCCCAATTTAATGAACATTAAGGTCATGTAATATACTTGACTTTACTAGACTTAACAACTTAATCAAGCTCTACTTCAGAAGTATTGCCTGAGGTTGCAGCACGCAAACCCAAGAATATTACTGAACTGGAGGCCACTGCTCATGAGGAACGGGATAAGATTCCTCAGGAATGCTGCCAGAAGCTCTGCATCTCGTTTGCAGCAGGTCATAACAGCAAAAGGGTGCTCTATTAAGTACTAAAGATGCTTGCCATGAAGGGGTTGAATAATTTTGAAACTGGAGAAATCATTATAAGTTGCATTTTCAGTTGAATTTGTGGAAACCACTTGAAGTGTTCGTCGTGTTGAACTATTTCAATTGCTTTTGGTTGATTTGTTCATTGCAAACAACTGAAAGTCTGTAAATTTTGACAATAAACCTGATTTGCAATGGGGGTCGAATAATTTTGATTGCAACTGTAGAGCCACACTCTTCTTAGTATTTTCCAACCAAATTTTTGAGCATCAGGCAAAATTAAGGTTTGCATATTAATATGCATAACATGGTCCTTAAGGCTTTCACCTGGCAAAAGGCAAGACAACCTGGTAAATAATGACTTAAAAATAAAGTGTGTGCTATACCGAGTGTCAGCATTCACTCGGTTCTCAGAGTAGTCGCTGAGATTATGCACTTTTCTGCCAAACTTTGATTTCTACAACTTATGGTCTTTGCTTTTAGCGACAGAAAAGAGAGTATGGAAGTTGATAGGAAGATGGTAGGAGAAAGAGAGGGAGAAGAGAAAGAAAATGAAATCAAGAGAAAGAGAGAAAGGAGAAGAGATAAAGTAAAACATAAAGGGGAAAGAAACAGTTCTAGAAGAAGAAAATAAGAAGAATCTGAACAAAAAAAACAAAACACAAACAAACAAAAAAAGGAGGGTTCAAGCTTAAGTGTTTGGACCCCTAAAACAGAGGGATCACAGCATAAGAAGTAGGTACTTATAGGATGTACTTGAAAGCATTGTTAGATTTGGGCATTTGGAAGATAAGTGATTTCCGCTGCTTTTTCCTCTCCACATGACCTTTCAGCATCACAAATTCTTGTCTCACTTTGCACTACTGGACAGGAGCTGGAAAAGACGCGTCTCTCCTCGTGTCATTGTGAAGGGCGTTTTTTTCCCTCTTTCCGCACAGTCTAAAGAATCAGCATTTCTTCCTTTGGTAAAAGATATTTGGATGCAGCTACTATGCTAGTGAAATTCAAAAAGTCATGGGGGGGGGATTAAATAATAAATAAATAAATAAAACTCAATATGAGGCGAGTTAATGGAATTAAAATAATTTTACTGGATTTTACTCGGAATAAAGTTTTTGTCAGAAAAACCTTTCTGACATTCACATTAGGGTTCAAACATTTGCCTATTTTTATTTATATATATATATATATATATATATATATATATTTTTTTTTTTTTTTGCACAGTTCTCAAACAGTTCTAATCCCAGGGAAACCATTAAACTCTAATGTTGACACTTGGTGGAAAAAAAATAGAAAGAAAAAGAAAAACCACCCACAGTGGACCCACCCACCCACAGTGGACCAGCCAGTGGACCCAAACACACCTACACACAAACACAGAGTGAACTATGATGTTAATGGCTGCTGCTGACTCCGGCTCAGCTATCATAACCACAACAGCAGACCCACCTCCCCCAGTCCATCATAACACAACACAACACAACACAACACAGAGCACACCACGACAAGCTACATGCAGAGACAATTCAACATTAAACACATGGTCAGTCAGAGTACAACAGAAATGGTTTACACAGGTTTACACAACCTAAACACTGTTTAGATTAAGAGCTGGTTAACATTCCATTCAGTCTACACACTGTACATATTTCTTTAACCACTACAATTAGCCTCCATTTCCACACAGCAGGATTGTCTGAACATGCATGTTCACTGCCGTAGACTCGTGTGCTGATGGATGAGATGAGGAGGTGGATTTAACTAAGTAGGATTGGGCAGGAACATAGAGTAATCAGAATGGAAAATAAAGATTGTTCATGACAATACAAAAATTGTGGGATGATGGGAAAAAAATAAACAATTATTTTACTTGGATAAAACTCCAGTACCAAGAAACAAAGTGAAATTCCTTCCAGAAATAGAGCTGCAGTCTTCATTTAAAATTTGTATAATTGTGTCACCTGACCTAGTGCAATGCATGACTACTACAATTTCATTGATGCCACCAGCACAGCATGATGATCTACTCCTTAAGAACGATCTTGCATGAGCAACGTGGCTGTAGTTTTCAGAGCCAGGTGCTACTAATGCTCTGCACATGCTAGGAGGGGACTTGATGACAAAAGAGCTTAGTCCTGATTGGTTGGATATTAAAGTTTGATTGGCAACATTGATGTTGCAGCAGGAACTATGGTTTGACTGTTGGCAATGGTTATGAAGACAGGAACTGTACTGGGGTTGGGAACTACAGTTCATCGGGTGACAGTAGCTTTGGAGGCAGGAAGTGCATTGGGGTGGGAACTACAATTTTGCAGCATGGCAGTAGAAACTACACTTAAATTGGTGACAGATTTTAAGTGGATAAACTATTTGTGGTGGGACTAGAGTTTGACTGGTGACAGGGGTTTTGAGGGCAAAAACTGCCTTGGGGGTGAGAACTAGAGTTTGATTGACTGTACTGGTTATGGGGGCGTAATCTGGAGCTTCACAGGGAATACAATGAAGGACTTGAGCCCCTTAATCTAGGCCAAAGCTGTGCTACTAGCTAACTATGGCTTCAAGACCATGTTGTATCATCTCTAAGCACATCAAACCTGTCCTATAGCTCTACTATTACTACAACACATCATCACTTCTCATCTAAACACATGTAGAGTGAAAGCACAGACCTAAATAATGTTCTTTACCAAAGTTAGGCATACATGCAATAACAGAATTGCTGCAAGATTCTCAGCATTGTTCCAGCTCATCACCCACCTTGCTGGGCTTCCTGGATCTGGGCTTGTTGGCACGTACCACTCTGGCAGAGTTCTGGGATTCTGTGGACAAAAAGCAAACAGGACAAGAGATGACCATGTTTGTTTATGTTTATAAAAAAAAAAAAAAAAAAAAAAAGATAAATGGAGAGACCAATGTCAGTATGTGCAAATACAACAAAATCAAGAACATCAGATTTAAAATTGATAGCAGTTTAGGAATTCTTGGAAAGAGCAGAAAAAAAAAAAAAAAAAAAAAATCAGGAAGAAAACAGGTGGCAAATATGTTAAGAAGCAAAACCAGGTGCTGCTTTGAAGGAAAAATAACACTGAGTGGCTTACTGCATTGTTTAAACTCTGAGATAGTTAACTGGCTTGATAAGCTATGAGCATAGACCTGGAAACGATCATGACCTTGTAAAATAATAACATTACATATAGGACTGGCCTGAATAATTTGAATACTCAAGTATTCATTCATTAGGTTGGTATTAGTTTCTCTATTTAGTAATCAAATGGCTATAAGTGTATGGTTTCCCCACCCTATACGTTCAGAAAGCAAGCCATTTGTGATTCACTCAAACACAGGTAACCCCCGAAGACTATTCAGTGGATGAAATCACGTCTTACTTCAATTCATAGTCAATCTAATTACATACATATACACACACACACACACACACACACATATATACACACACACACACACACACACACACACACACATATATACACACACACACACACACACACACACACACACACACACA